>VZTA01027901.1:193974-216474 GCA_013398855.1 Mohoua ochrocephala | reverse complement strand
TAATAAACACGTTTTAGCACTATTTATTATGCTGATCAGCAAACATTAAAATTAAAATTCTCTAACTCCCTGTTACCTCAAAGTCTGGCTGATTTAATTTAATAAGGACAGATACCAGCTGATACTGTTTCAGAAAGCACTCACACAGTGGGCTCTGCCCTCTTCCTACTTTTTAAAGTCACTTATCTCTGAGATACAGATTTACAAATAATCCTCATTGCATAGTACAAACACTAAAAAAAATCAGAATTTAAGTATTTTAAAATATCTCATACATCTACAAAAAGATCACTTTATTTTGATCACTAAGTCAATAATGCAAAAAATGTGAAGCATATTACCCATGTGACTCTCTATAGATCAAACATTTACACTTGATGTATATTTCTTTGCTTACAAATGCAAGCATTTTGTTATTTCTTGACAAACGAGTAACTACCTCTGCATTACAAGTTATTACTCAACTGAAATCACAACCTTTCTTTCCCAAGTACCACAGGCTTAGCAGCTCTTCAAGGAAGAGATCAGTCAGCCAGAAGCAAATGGGCAAAACCAGATCCTGGCACATTAGTCAAACATGCTGCCCCACCAAGACCTTGTTCCTACCACCGGCAATGCAAGAGAACCATCTATGTCTCATGTAGGGGAGGTGTGAGAATAAGACGGTCCAGAATTTGGAGTCACTGGATCTGCAGGCGACACACAGGTGTGTGCAGCCAGTTCCACAGTGAACATCCACGGGAAGAGTTAAATGTACAGGAGGAGGACAGGAACACCTGCTTTAATTGCATCAGGCACTATTCAGCTGATCCTTTAGCATTCTGTGTGCACGCAGCCCCCATCCTGCCTCCCTCCCACAAGTACTAATGAGATAACATCGGGCAATCCGCACAGGACCTGACCTGCTTCCCTACCACTTTGTGTGCTGACTCAAGTTACTTTTTTGTTAAACTGTTGCTTTTTACAACTGCTCACCTATGTGAACTAACAGCTTAGTATTCCAGGCAGATACTCCGAGGAGCGTTCCTCCACCGAGCTCAAGGATTTTCTCTCACGTGTGCAGTGCCCACTGGAACATTCATTCATTTCAACAGATCCTCGTGATGTGTTTCATAACGTCCACGAGTTTCAGATGCCAAGAGTTCAAAGACTGAGGATGACCAAAGTGAAGGTCTTCAGGAGGGACAAAAGACATTCAGAGAAATCTGCCTTGAGGTTTTACATCTACTGCAAGGCAATTCCTGCAGGAAGAGAGAAGCACGTAACAATAAAGTGCTTAAAAGAGTTTTGTACTCATGCAAAGAAGGAACTGCTTTCTAGTTTTGGAAAGATGTGCACGTGGCAACTCTTCACACAAAGCGGATTCCGACAACGTACTAAAAAATATTGAAAGAAAGGAAGATTGTAAATTGACCTCGAGGAGTAATGGAACAGTGATAAAACACGAATTTAGAAGACTAGAGGTTGGGTAGTAGAATACCTCACATCAAAACTGTATGCATTTTTATCATTTTATGCACGCTTATACTTGCAAAGTTTTGGACACCACCAATAAGAAAAAGTTAAAATACACTGTAAGCAAAAATAGCAGCAATGGAGGGAACACTTTTGATATTAGGGAGAACAGAAAGTATGCCTGAAAAATGCCAAGAATAATCAAAGAGAGTCGAGGATGTATTATTTTTCATCTTGCACTTAGCAAGTATCTGTGAGTATTGAAAATGCACATCTCACAAACGTTTCATTTTATTTGCATCAAAAACCATTTGATTCAACAACCTAAATTTCTTCAGAAAAACAAGAAGGCCATGAGTCAAGCCTAAAACCACTGGAAGCAGGGCACCACAGAAGTGGATCAAAGGTGTGTTGTAAGTGAAGCTGACACCATGCATGAGCTCACCAATATGTCACCCCAAAAAAAAGCACTCCTGGTTACTGCTGCCTTTCAGACAGAGCAATGACATCCAGTCAAGATGATCTTGGAGCAACAGAGACTCAACTCATCAGCTGATTGCCACCAAAGCTGTGCAAAGGAGTGTTAGCATGTGGAAGACACACATGCTGTGAAGCTCTTCTTCTTCTGTGGAATATACTTAGGTGTAGGAAAAAAAGGCACTGTTTTCCAGAGAGGTATGAAAGTTTTCCATAATGTTGGTTTTACTTTGCACGGGGGGGGAAATAAAAAATCAGATGTACAGCTTGAGATTTGTTAGGCTGAGACACGTCTCAGAGGTCAGATGATGAATGCCTATTTAGTTTGCTCAAGGCAAAGCCACAAAATTACTCAGCATTCCTTAAAATGGTGAAAACAGACTATTTTGGCTTAGTTCTTAGGTGTCTACCTGAAGGCTCTAGGATAGCTTTTACACATGCACACACACAATTCCAATGGCATCTCTTTTGCTCAGAAAGAAAGCTTTGATTGCAATTCACCACGGTTCTAGTAGACAACAGGCAACTTAATCAAATTACATTTCTATAAATCACTCTTCAGTGTCACAGACTCCCTACAGTGGTGGATAGCTACTATTTGAACGCCTATACTCAGTGACAATTTTGAAATGTTTGTTAAAAGCCTTTATTGCACTTATAGTCAGAAACAAATACTGTATGGTGAATGTGGCTATTCTGCAAATAAAGTGCACTAGAAGAGAAATCAAACTAAAAAAATTTGTAGTCAACATTATTCTTCTTTTGCAATTGATGTGAAAAAGAGGCTTTGGTCCAGAAATTATAGCTTTATAATTAAGGATTTGCAAACCTTGGTGAAAAAAAGGAGACTGTCAACATGAGCTGCTCTGTATAGTGAATTTTGGAGCAATTTCTCCCCACACCAAAAGAACAATTCCTTTTAAGGAAAGAGGATCAATTTTTCAGGTGTGGGTAACTTTTAAAGAAAACAAAGAAAAGTTTTGTTTTCTTTATATTACAAAAGACCTCTAGAGACCAAAATATACAAACTCAAACATATCTAATCCAGACAGTGAAAGCCTGAGGTCTGATTACAGTGTATTACTCTCACACAGGTTTAAATTGACTGAAGAGGACAAACAAGGAAGAAGAGTTCTTACCACTGATGGAATGAAGGGTCTTTTCTTTAACAAAGTAGCAGGAGATATCACCTTTCCCTGAGAAGGAGTCATTCATTATAAGCACAATGTGTTATTATTGTGATTTTTAATTGAAATGTAAATTCTGGGAACACTCTGACCTAATTTACTCCCAGAAAAAGAGGGCAAAATTCTCATTTTCAAGGCACTATGTAGTCACTTCACCGTTATCAACGAGTCTTGCTCAATGGTCTGGGCTTCTATCACTCTGCAAAGCTGAGTGTTTCACAGCATTCAGCTATGGCGCCTCTAACACAGCACTGGTGATTGTTACAACGAATAACTCCCTCTGATTTATTTCTTTGACAAAACATTTTTAAGAAATGGTTTTTAAATAGTTCTGAAATGACAAGGCTCTGTGGGCAGGATGCTGAATGCACCGGCAGCAGCATCAGACTGCAGCAAAGCCTTCCTGGGAGTGGGATCTCTCTTGCAAACCCCCTCACTCACAAGAGCTTAAATCAAATCAGAGCTGTTGTGTGCACTTAAAATTAGTAAATCAGAGTAATGTGGTAGGATCTGGATTGCTGAAAAATTAAACATAAGCCTAAGACAGCCAACAAGAACCACATGAAAGACACCTTTACAAAGTCGTCATCTTATTCTCAACATGCAGGTGTTACATGAAATCCAACTTTCCAGCTGACATAAACGGTAGACAAAAAGCTGAGGTGAAAATGCAATTTAACAAAAAGGAATAAAATAATTCTGGCCACAGGAAGATCATTTAGAAGGGTAATAATAATAACAAGCGAAGAAGAAAAAGGATCACTGATCTTGGGAATCCATAGGGCAGGAATTAAACACTATAATCAAATTGTTTGTGCAACCATTTAGCATCTCATTTTCCTGCTGTGCAAGCTGAAGAACCACTTGAGACAGGCCATCTTAGAGAGTAACAAAGTGCACCAATAACTAACGTGGGATGAAAAGAATATTGATAGCTTGTGACAAGTGGCTTCCTGAGAAATGTTTCTTAGTCAAATAGCAGCAATCATTAAATATATGAGGGTCAGACAATTTAATCTGCTCTTTTTATATGGATTAGTTTAGCAAAGTAACAGAAGAGACAATTAATGCCTCCATAGCTTTTCATGCCATGACACTAGCCCATCATTTTTAAAACAAATACTTGAAAGATGATTTCCTACACTACTGAATATGGCCACACTCATTTTAGCAACTATTAACAGCCCTGATAAGGACTGACTTTATTAGGAGGCACAACTGAACACTCCAGAAAATCATTACAGTAAAAGCATAGCTAACGAAATATTTTACATAAAGATTTAAACTCCTATACTTTCCAAACTGAAACCATTATCCGGGAGAGGCTCCACCTCTCTGTGCCACTACAGATTTTATCATACAATCAGATTTATATCTAGGGACAGAACACTGGTGTCAGTGAAACACATACAATACTTGAATGGAACGTGGTTACTGTTCAAGCGTGAAGAAAAGATACATGAAAATTCAGGACAGAAGACAAAGAAAAATAATCATTACAGTCTATAGAAAACTCCTATAGACTGGAAAAAAAATAAATGCACCCTGCTTGGAAAAAAACGTACCTCACTCTACAACTCAGTCAAGAGCTACACACAACTAAAGGAAAGCCAGTTTAAATCTTCTATTTAAAAACTCAGAGCCCTGGTTCACAAAGAATCATTAAATGAAACCCTAGAAGAATTTCTGATAGATAAAGTATAATTTCAATTTGGCCAAGATGCCACAGTAAGACTCCAGCTTCTGATGGAAAGGGTTACAAGCCAGTTTAAGGCCAGCCATAAAGCTCTTGCAAGAAGCAGTCAACTGTCCAAGGCCACCAGACACCGGTCAGCAGCCACAGAATCTGATCCAGGATTGCATTTCCAATCTGCACTGATGCAGAAAGTCTTGCCAATGTTACTGGGTTTTTCCAGGATCTCCTCAAGTAGCTGTTCGTACAGGACGCAGCACTTGCACACACAGATCTTTCAGCACTATGCTTTTCTCAGGTGTTTCCCTCTTGGCCCTTTCTGACAGCTGTTTGACAGATGATACAAATTGCCTGACACAGATTTTAAAGTCAGATATTTAAGAAAACGAATTACAGCTGATGTCTTTGGCATAATGCTTTGTGACACAGATAGTTAGGGAGAGTGACACAGCTGGAAAATAATGTAAGTTGAAAGCGCTTGGAACAGCTCAGGATTCAAGGTGACTTTGTGCTGTAAATCACTACTTTTATAATTGTTTTCAGATACACTTTCTGGATGAGATACAAAGCCCAGGAGAGTCAACAGGTCTGTTTCCGACTGAATTCTCTGTCGTTTTTATCAAGCCTAGTGAAACTGCAATTCCAAGTCAAAGCATGCTCATCAAAGCTTATATAGAACCAGATTTCGCAATTAGTCTTTCAAACTTCACTCCCTCAGCATTGGTTGCTGAGCGTAGACACCTCTTTTGTCTTTAAAGATGAAAAAATTTTATTTGAGCTAGAGAGGAAGAGACATCACCAACATTTCCACTCCTTTGCATACTCACATAAAGAACTCTTAGCATGCTGAGCCAAATAAAATTCCTGATACTTTTTTCCCTAGTTTGTTCAATAGTGCAGTAGGGCAAGAGAGGAAGACAAGTGCATGCCCTTGATGTTATTCAGGTTGGCAGCAACTGACCTGGCGGTATTATTCTGGAAGCTTGCTTTTGCTGGCTACACATTGCCCCAAAGACATTGGTCAACTAAAAAGCAAAACTAAAAGCACAGGTCCTCTAACTTCAGTTTTGTTGGTGAAACACAGCAGAAACAACAAAATACCACCTCCACCCCCAAAACCTACCACCATCACCAGGCCTCCCCTCAAAAGAACCCCCAAAAACAAATCAATCTGAAGACTGAGTGTAATACAAAGGAAAATGAGGCCATAAGAGCATTCAAGAAATAATTAAGTGGTAATAGCAGTTTAAACTTCATCATTCAAAGTTTTCAACTAGCAGTTAGAAGGGAGGCATAGAACATAGTACCAGACTTGTTCTATAATGCGTTGGCAACACAGTGATGCACAGACACTGCTGACACTGCTTCCCTCCCTTCTCTGCCATCTCAAAGAGCTCTTTTACTCGGTTCAAATTAATTCTAAAAGGTGAATCTTGGAGGAGTACACAACTCAGTCCTACAGAAACTCTTTTGGACAACTGGTACATTGTGCATTTCACGTAGAGAAGGGGGCTGGGGTACAAAACATGAATCCTGGCATTCATCTGAAGGTTTTTAACTTCAGAATTAGTATTTAAATTTACTTTTCCCATCCTAGAATACCATTAGCTTAAAGTAAGCATAGAATGCTATCACATGCAGGAAGGAGTAACAAAATCTGGCCCTGTGGTGCTGTGCAACAACTCAGTAAATCTGGCCCTACTTAAGTTTCAGTGGCCACCAACAGTGTGAAGTATTGCTCAGTGGGAGAAAACAAGGCAAATCCAGACCAGGGTAACCCACCCACTTTAATTAAAATACAAGAATGGAATTAAAGGCTGCTCTAGGCAACAATGGTAAAGTTGAATTAACATCAATATGGGAAATCTTCCATTTATCATCCTGCAACAATCACATTTGAGCATATTTATTATTTCTAAACATTTCTAAATTCAACAGTCTTAAATAAACACGAAGAACAGAAAGTTTCATGTTGGATGACTAAAATGGCCTGCTGCAGCTCAGTTGCACAACATGCTATTCATTGACTTGGGGCAGAGAGACTTCACCCAGGAGCTCAGACTGCCTCAAACACCATCCAGTGGTTCGTGGAGTTATTACAGGACAGCCCCCGCTCCTTCTGCATCTCTCTCCCTGCACCGGAAAAGTAGCTACAAGCATTTCAGAAAACCGGACACACAGGAAGGCAACTCCCCCTCAGCCAAAGGGGAAAACAGCTCAAATAGAAACCTAAGGGTACTGGGGTGTGAAAACAGATATGAGTAAAAACAAACCCCAGAAACTACAAGCTGCCATTTTATAGAGGACTTGCAATAAATGACCTTCAACAACCTGAGCTAACGAGTCACTTTCTACAATGAGACAATAAAAGTGGCTTCTGTGGCACAACTATGGTCACTGCGCTGACTGGAGCACGACATTTATATTTTAAAATTACGTACCGTGTCATTCACATGCTCTTTGCATTTTAGCCCTGCTATGTCCCTCAGAGAGCAATATTCAGCACCACCCCCTCTGCCTTTGCAAAAGCCCAGCTCTTCTCCATGAATCCCAACCAGGCTCACACATCCTACACACACTGAAAGACAAGATTAAGCAGCCCTAACTAAAAGGAAGGAAGGCAACATAGCTGCTCTGTTAAGAAACAGACAAGTTGTTGATTTCTTCCTAGACAATCACTTTTTTGCATCATTTGGGGAAAAGATTCCTAGGAATTACAATGTCATTGACTGTCCTATTGTAATGTAGTCACACAAGAGACACTGTTCTTTCCCTCCCTTCTCTGCCATCTCAAAGAGCCTTGTTTTGCTATCACACTTTCATAAGACACTTTACAAACATACTACTCGACTACAGTGCTGTATTTTACAGAAAACTGAAAAGGAAAACAAACTGGTTTGTAAGACGGCACTCTAAAACCTCCCTTTTTCTTGACTTCACCCTAATTTCCAAAACATTCGTGTAATTGTCTTTTATATGTTTACCATTGCTTCTACCCACACACTTCAAAACATAGAAAGACTTCACTTAGAAGGGCCCTCGGTAGATCAGGTGCAAACACCTGCTCCACTCAAGGCAAACAAAGCATCCTATACAGACAGATCTTTTGGCTCAGGTTCTCAGTTATGTCTGATTTCAGTGACGATGTCCTAGTTTGCATTTTACTGCACACTTGGTCCTTTGCACAAGTCACTATCATTCCCTTGGCAGGAAGTCGTGGCCGTTACTTAAACACGTGGAAAACTGAGGCAGAGAATTTGAATGCATCTCTGCTTATCCATCTGGTAATCACCATTCAGATCTCAAGCACTTAGGTGGGATGTTCTCACCAAAGTATACATCACTACACACCATTATTCCTAACTCATATGTTAGGCAGGGTACTAGCAGAGGAATGAATTCACCTTATTTAATATCTAAGAAAAAATGAATCAGAAAATGTTCTTTCAGAATTTGAGAGATGCATTTCCAAATACAAAACTCAGGTGTTTTTTTAACTGTATTTGTATTTCACTATCTTGGTCCTGGAGTATCCTCACAGCTGCAAAATAATTAATCTAAATAATTATTAAAAGGAATGGCAGCATATTGTTTTAAGTCCCTAGAATTGTGGCTAAAGAAGAGAAACCAGAAATATAAGAACTCAAGAAACAATCAAGCATTATAAAAAGAATTCATTCCTATAAGGCTCTTATTTGCCAGGAGCTCACCCATTCATCCCAGCTGCTCACACACAGGAAGCATGCCAGTGACCCTAATGGGAATGCTTATCTTAACAAAATGACCTCGTACCCAGTGGAGGCTTCAAAGCAGCCAACACAGTTCATGAGACCCAAGCAACCTGACAGAACAACCTCTCATTTATGCAAGTAACGAAACAGGCTTATGTCAACACAGTTCTCTTGAATTTAATGCACCATAATTCACATACTGGAAAGTGTTCGTGGGATAGATCATAATTTTAAGGGTAGTTATTCTTTTGTTTACATATATGCACTCATAGAGAAAAAAGGGTGTGAATCCAAGAACTAAGAAGCGCTCTCCAGTGAATAGTTGTGTTGCTAACAGGGACCTGAGAGGGTTTCTCTGTGTAGGGCTGAGAGGAAAGACGTGCAGAGGAGGGGATCCTCTCACCCACACCCTGATGGTTGGCACACTGCAGGGCAGGCACATGGCAAAGGGAATATCTGGGTGCCTCCGGCACGGTACCAGAGGTATCCTCAGACCCCATCTGCTCCAGCAGCACTGAGTCTGCCCAGCCACAAAGCCATAGCAAAGGAGAGGGTGGCAGAGCTTCCCAAAAGGTAACACCAGGAAATATGTTTTGTTTCAAAGCCAGGTGACTGCATAACCTTTGCAAGAGGAGAGAGAAAAAGAAGCACAAGTGACTAATTCAATGGAGAGTTATATCCTTCACTTTTACATCAGCAGTACTTGACAGCAGGTAACTTCTTCATTCCCCAAGCCTCAGAACGGGTAAGAGTAGTCGATAAGAGCATATAGGTTATTCACATTTCAAATTGCAACAAAGTAATCAGTTACACCATCAACAACAATAAACTAGTCAGCTGTATTGAAGTTAAATATTCCATTGGAGCAAATACATACATCTAACAGCTGGTAAGTCATGCTGCTAGCGGCTCCAGGAAGAAATCATTGCACTGTTTGTTTACATTTTAGCTGATTTCTAAGCCTTCAGCAATATCATTTTTTTAAGTGGGAAGATAAGATTATACAAAGGTTACTTGGTTTCAAATTACCATTATCCTACATGAATATGATGCTATAGTGTCGTTTCCTCTGCTGCTGTAAGTTATCTAGAAGCATTTATGCAGTATTCCACTTTATTCACCCACTTCCATGCTTCCAGAATCTACTGGGTATGCTCTCAGGTTAGGAGTATGAATATCCTACTCAGTATGGCTGAAAACATGAGTGTAAATGGGCGATTCTCCATTGGTACAAATACTTTATCTCATTCAAAAGGATTGTTTCATGTGCTTCACAGGTTGGTAATATTTTCTTCACACAGACAACAGTATAAATGCTTTGGTGTTTAGTTTGGTAGCCTAGACAATCCCTTCCTACACTGAAAAATCTTGCAACAACTCGTTTAAAAAGCTGAAATAAACATAAGATGCTGGGAAATACCGGTGGCTAATGACTTACGGACTTCATTGAATGCACTGGCTTTTGGTAGTGCAAGAGCAGTTCATATGAAACGTATTTAAATAGTGCAACGGTGCCTGTATGAGATGAACAAACATTTTTCAAAGCTCTCAACAGTCGAAAGGAGCACAGCTCATTGGTGGTACAGTACAAACATTTCTATAGTCCAGGTTTTTCACACAGGCATTTATGTACTAGTGACCTACACTGCAACACAGCACAGCAAGGGGGCAAGGGATCCCATCAGGACTTCTGCATTCCACTGAGCTCCAGAAAGGAGTCTGATTACTTTCATAATCATGTCAAGGAATCCGGTGTTGCAGCCACTGAGACATGGCACTTCTCTTACTTACATCTGATTCAAACCAGTACAAATAAGAGGGGAATCAGGACCCTAGATTCTGTTTTTTATTTCTGTGACCAAGTCATTGCTAAATTTGGGCAAACTGCTTAACTAATCCTCACTAGCAAAGTCCCTTACTTTGCTAAGGAGATAAAATGATATCTACCTACTTTAAAGGAACTAGTGTTGTCCAATACTTGCATTTATAGAATATTTTGAGAGTCCTAAATAAATGGTGCTGTTGAAATAAAAAGCAACATCACCCTGTTTTGTCTTGAGCAGCAAGCCAGTGTACAGGGCTCTTTCCATTAGGAGAAATTGATGATAAAGTCAGCTCCTTCTCTGGCACAAACAAAATGCTGTTTCCCTGAACATAAGAGGAATTAGACAGCTGGAGATGGTTTCTTTTCTCTTAATTCTAAGCTTTCTTTTCTCAACATTCAACTTAAAAAGCTTTGACACTTTTCTCAAGTAAAACCTACTAGTGTTCATGTGGCTCTGACTGATGTTTTTTTACTGCTTTTCCTTTCTCCTTACAAGCTGTTTTTCCTGCATCATTCCATCAAACACTTGTGCTAAAGTAATACTCCACAAAGCCTCTCTGTCTGCACAGCCAGGGAGGCCTCCCGTGTGTCTTTGTTTTGGGCAGTGTCACGTGCAGGTGGCTTGGTGAAGGCCCCCAGTGTTTCAGGTACCTGGTTCAATAAAGGGGCTTAATGACTTCTCACTTTCTGAGACGGGGGACATTGCCAAAGGCCCCAGTCTCAACCTGCAGCAGCATTATCACAACACAATCAATTACTAATAATAGCTACACAAAGGCAAACATTTCCTGGATGTGCTTAAGCGAGTCTTTAATTCCCTTTTTTCCTCTTTTACAGACACTTCATGTGTTCTGAATACTGCACTGATGTGCCCAGAAGTTCTCATCCTGAGTTACATCCAGTATGGGAAAGCCAGCTGAAAATACTCTTTTGTACTAGTTCAGCTAGTGCAGTATTTTGGGCACAGTTGTAGGTTAATCTGCTTTTGAACACAACAGCTTTGGCAACAGTACTTCCTGCTACAATTATCATGGTGTGAATGCCCTTTGACCACGATGGCTTTACCTTCCACGGGGATCCCTTTCTACTGGCAAAGTACTTCATTGATCACCTGCCTGTGTACAGTTGAAGAAAAGAAAATATGATATACTGGTGTCAGCAGCAGCTCAGGTATTTCTAAAGATACATTCTGTTTTACTTTCACTGAAACAAATTATCTACTTTCCTTTTTTTTTTTTCCCTTCCCACCCAGGACATTCAATATATATTAAAAAAAAAGTAGACTTCTGCTTTTGCAGCTCATATGAAACATATTTAAACAGTACCTGCAAGAGATTAGCAAACATTTGTCAAAGTTCTCAACGCTCACAATGAGTACAGCTTATTAGTGCTACCTTTAAAACAGTTGGTTTATTTTATTTCACGATGAAACCTATTACAAATCCTTTTCAGGGGAGAGAAAAAAAAATATCAAAGTAACTTTTTTTTGTCTTCAGGGGGAATTTTGCTCCTCTGCAAGAACAATCAGCATAATTAGATTCCTAATAAGACTGTGATATTAAGTGGCATTGCTGTTGGACAGGTTTTCTAGTGACTTGTACATGAGATTTTTATTAAGTAAGAAAATAGTCAAATATGAAAACATCCTTAGGTTTTAGATCCCAAAGACACAAAAATACTTCCTTTAAGCAGGTGTGCCTTCCTGGGCAGCTGTTTAAGATTAGTAAATTACAAGCTCAGGATTTTATTCCTAAATATGGCTAAAGAATAAACTCTTTAGTCTGGCAAGTTGGAGTCAAACTGCCACAAAGAGCACCTGTTGAGAAAGCCCATTATTTGAAGCTGGGGGTTCTGGGTGAAAAGATCACTGTGAATTAATTTTGATTGCTTCACAAAACTCTCCATAACAAATGGTCTCTGACAAGGGTATCAGGGGACTTCCATTTGAAGGGGAGAAAAAAAGATTTTGTTTCTAGGAAGGTAACATAATCTCTGCAGTGACATTAAAACACACCAGTGGCTGCACTGGCTTGAATCTCTCTTCTGAAACAGATTGTATTTGCTTAGGTTACCAGGTATTAGGTTTTGGGAAGGGAAAGAGAAACAAACGATATCAAAATCTTATCTAAAAGTTAGCTAAAAAGAATATGGCCAAAGACCCATGAATCCTGAACTGTTAAGGCAGTTATTTGCTTACAAGTTTAGTCACAGACACATTTCTGGGTGTTCTGGATTGCTATATGCATTGCCAAAAAGGATGAAGAAGATAAAAGAATAAATCAAAACAAAGGTTTTGCAGTTGACTAAATAAATCAGCAGCTTTCTTGTATGTGTTAACCCCAATGGTGAGTTAAAGCAACAGTAAGGATAATAAGAATATCTGGCAAATGCCTCTCTTGCCTGGTACAGAGGCTATTGAATGAAACACTGTCCCTGATAAGAAGTTTCCATCCCAAATACACAACAGCACTACCTGTCTGTCACCCCCTGATTAAATCTAAGGCCAAGCTTGCCATCTGTTTGTGCAAATGAAAAGGGTACTATTCCACCAACTACTCTGCATGACCACTTTACATATGGGTTTCCTGCAAAATGATTTTCAGTGTGTCCTGGGTTTATTTTTAGAACAAAAAGAATCACCAGAAAGCACTATGCTTTTAGCTAATAATCATGATCCAGTTGACTTTATGCTTGATTTGTCAACTCTTAGCCATTAATTTTACATGAATTACAACTTCTGATTCCTTCAAAACTGACTGTAAAAACCATATCCATATGAAGATAATAAAATGCTTACAAATGACTTCCTTTTTCATGTGTGTTCTGTTTTAAAGGCAACCTGAATTATATCATCATCAGGATATTAATTGCACCTACACAAAAATTTGGATGTGTCTGGATTCATATGGGTACCAGAGGCTTGTGTCTATGGTGAGCAAAATCACTGCAGCCATAATAAAGTCAGAATGTGGCCACATAGTCTGATAAATAAAAGTAAGGGAAGAATTCTAAGTAAATCAGATCCTGCACTTAGGTAATTCATGGTATAGGTAGGAATCAGTCTGGTATTAGACCACCAGCCGTATAATCTTCCCAACGTTTGCAGTACCTCTATTTTACACCACAGGGCACACGACGGCCACCTGAAGAAACAAACACTGATGCTCTTCTATTTCTTTCCAAAACCCAGACTGATATATCGTCATAATCCCAGAACAGAAATATTAGGAGAAGTCTTCAAGCAGTGGTGCATTGCTGTTGTAAATAAAACTGACAATCTGACCTGTTTGGAGTTGAAAGTAAACTCTGCATTGAAAAAATCTGTGTCAGCTCCATTTACCTGCACCTGTCTTTGACAACAGCACAGTCCTGCAGCCCCCATGTCCAGCTCCTGCCCTCCCAGAACCTTCCCAAAGATGGATGCACAAGGGAGGAACTGACTGCACAGACACTGCCTGGTATAAACTACTTCTATCTGAACAATTTGAGGGCTTCTTCCACCCAATTTTTTTTTCTACCCAACCTCAGCTATCCTATATAATTCTTAAAATTATCATATATATCTCTTCAACCAATAGATTTATTCTCTTGTTAATTCCATTATTCATCTAACCTAAGACATGAAACAACAGGTAAAAGTGAAAAAAAAATCCCATAGATGTTGTTTTATCTTAAAAGGACAGAGGAAAAGACGAAATCTTTCTAATAATGCCCCTGTGATTCTATTATAGCACATTAAAAACATCACACACACCAGAAAAGTATGAGCAGAGGGAAATATGTAATATATCCCTTGATTTCTTTCTTCATTTCTCCAAAATAAACTACAACTTTCCCATGTTGAAAAGTTCTTCCTTAAGTTAATAAAATCTGTCACTTTCCATAATGGTTGATTTGAAGAAAGTCCACAGGTGCAGTATTCTGTTGTTCACAGCTTGGGAAGTCAAGGCTTATAATAAAAAGCCCTCTGTGTTATGGTCCTCCTTCCCCATCAATTCACATCAAGTATTATTAGAATCATCTGCCACCTCAGTGGTGCTTCCTCTGTGCTCAAACTGCAGAAGCAACAATGACATTTTACTGCTCTGCAGGTGCTGCTGTGTGTGGTCAGGGACACAGAAGTGTGGCCTGCTATTGTTCTCCAGCAGCACTTTGATCTCAAACACAAAAAGCCACAGAGCTGCCTGCCCTATTCATTCTTATGCTGGGCTGATACCGAGCGCAGAGAGAAAGAAGAGGTGACAAGAGCTGGGCAATCCATAATATTTATTTCAACAAATGCTTCAAATCTTTTTAAACATCATAAGAACATGGCTCATTAAACTACAACAGCCTTGAAATTGTGTTATAAAACCACAAAACAAAAATCAATACTTCTGCTGAAAAGGAGGTAATGAAATATATCGAGTCGGTTGAAAAGCGGTTTGTATGAATCATAATATTATTACGTGCACATCGCGTCTGCTCCCAATACTTAAAGTTAACAAACTAGGGAGTGTTTTCTATCCCATCACTTAAACAGGTGCTACAAGGTGGTATTTATCAGTTATTTTCCTGACTTGATCCTTCTGCCATAAATAATGCCGGGATACAGGAGGCTTAGTAAAAGGAGATCAATCCAATGCATATTTGCTACCTGAGCTTCAGCTGTTGTATTATTTCACCGTCTGATCAATACTGTGCTCCACAATGGCAAGGGAAAAAGACACAACATCACCTTGATGAGTCACTGTAGGTTTATTGCTGAACCAGAAGGAGGTAACATCTCTGATTTTATAAAGACTAAATTTGGTTAGCAGCATTTGACCACTATTAAATGGTTTAACTCTCCATTTCAAGTCTTTTGCAGTGACTTGTCCAGATTTTCAGCAGTTACACAAACTCTTCTGGAATCAACACTCCCTCTGCTGAAACAAAATCCTGTGAAGTATTATTTAGAACTCTCTCATTTATTTTAAACTGGGGCCATTGGTCTCCAAGTGAATTCAGGAAAATCTAGTACTTAAAAGTATTTTGACACTGACAAACAATAACAGTATTGATATTTTTTCAAGAAAAATCAACTATGAATACACAGAAACAGTGAAGAACAGAAGGAAGAAGAAACTGAATAGTAACTAAATGAGACTAGCCAAAGGCTCAGCAGCTACTAGTAGCCACTGTACTCTCTCTCTCCTCAGAAATAACCCCCCAAATCTGCCAAACTGTTTGAAATGTAATCAGAAGAGAGCAAAAGCTTTCCATACAGAAATTAGTTCATTTAAAACAACAGTGCTACATCCACACCAGTCTTTCAAGATGAAATGAAGAAGCAAACTATTTATCAAAACTCAATTGATGGAGGGTGGAGAGAACTAAAAGCAGTTTTTAAGACTTGTGCAGAGTGCTTAGATTAACTATTTCTACCAAAAGATAAAATGCATAATATTAAATAGAGTCCAACCTGGGCTCTGGGAAGAGAGGAATAAAACAGAGCATAACCTGAAACTTCTGTACATCTGATTTGCTGAAGAGAAACAAGGTCCTTGATTTGGAAAAACTCATCCAAAACACTTCCAAAGTTGCCACTGCTGTAGCCAAAAACCTTTTCTGCACATCACTTCCTATACTGTGAACATTAATAGTGCAGACTGAGCCATTTTACTGCACCTCAGCCATTTCAAAGTCTCCTGTACCAGAGATCTGTCCTAATAAATGCATCTCCAACCTGTCATTTCAGGCAGTTGTGGTGGCACTGGGGAGACGCTAGATGTCCACTCACCATGAGACAAGAAAAGCTTAGTTTTTTACCCCAGCAGAAAAATCTCACTTCCTACAGCCTGTGAGCTTCTAATCCCAGCTGGGGGATGGTTCTGCAGAAGCTGAGGAAATGCCATCCTGTAAATGAACATCTCAACTTCCCTTTGGCAAGCAGAATGACCTGGTTTCTCCAATTCCAGCAGGGAGCCTTTCCAAATTATGCTTTGATTTTACTACTTAACAGGAGGAGGAGAGAAGGTGCTACAACTGGTAGCTACTGATATTTAATCTTACATTTATTTTTACTTTATTGTTTTCTATAAATAGTCTTGTCTTTCACCAGCTCTACCACTGTTAGAACCTTTTCCAGTAACTGTCAGCATTACACAGAGCCTTAACCCCTGAGAGAGAAAGAAAGAAATGAGGGGGTGGAAGACAAGAGACAACTACTAATCCTGAAGAGAGACATATCACATCATCACAGGACTCCCTGCTACTTCAGAGCCTTCTACGGTAATCAGCTGTATAATAATTTCCTTTGCTTAAGGTCAAATCTCCCCAGAATGTTATCTGGAAATGCAGCAGCCTGGATTTGACCCTCTACGAAGAGCTAAGAGTGTGCTGCATATGTCCCCCCACAGCCACAGCCCACGTCAGCTACGGGTACCTGACAACGTCCTGGCTCCATCAGCACATTGCCCCTGCCACTTGTATACATAAAAACTAACCACACAACAGACTAATTTATTTCCTTTGGTAACATTAAAAAAACCCCCAAACATTACTTTTTTTGTGGGGAAGCTGTTGTCCAGAAGGGCAGGAGGCAGTAGGATGATTTCAGTGTGTTTGTCGAGGATGACAGCTGGTAACTGTCCACTGTCATGGGACTTGGGCCATGATTTTAAGTTACTTTGTGTCAACACATTTTAACAGCTTGATTATTAGACAGGGTAGCACTTTCCAAAAACCATGATTCTTTGGGATGGTTTAAATTGAGCATTATATAAATTGGAATAGCAAAATAAACCATGGAACAAGCTTCAAATTTAGGCCAAATTGCAAAAGAGGTGGAGGGCTAGGGAGTTGGAAATTACTGTCCATATTTTTCTTGTTGTTAATGTTGTCAATATCTAATTTTCAACTAAAGAGTAAGTCATTCAAGATGAGTAGTAGAGCATCAGAAAATATGAGAGGCTTGCACTAACACCTCTGCAACTTCAGAAGATTCCAATTTGCACAGTTTATTTCAGTGCGCTCTCCACTACACCGCACTGGCCACGAACCCTTTCGCATCGTCCTGCCTCACACGCTACCCTCAAACAAACCAGGAGGTCACTAAGGCAACAAGTCTGGCCCTAAACCGTCACACTGTCTATTATCCAGCATTTTTCTTTTGATTAAATATGACCTTTACAATTCCATATACTCTTTCTTACAATTTTTTTCATATGTGAGAAATATACAAAGAGAACTGATTACCTGAATCTGTTATCTGTGATAAATATCACAAAACTGGAAATCAACTCTGGGTACCTGTTTGCAAGGCAGCAGTGCAATCGCTATTTCCTTGTACTGTTTCATCTTGTCTACATGGAAAATTTTAAAAGATCGTGGCTACATCCAGAAGTTCGGCAAAAACACAGCATCTCTTGAGACCTTCTGCAAAATCTGATGATTTGATGATACAAATACAGTGAGAATGTAAGCACGTATAATACAGGTTTAACTTTTGAACTTCATCTAATAAGTGGCAAATAACG
The DNA here is from genome assembly GCA_013398855.1 of Mohoua ochrocephala. Classification (NCBI taxonomy): domain Eukaryota; kingdom Metazoa; phylum Chordata; class Aves; order Passeriformes; family Acanthizidae; genus Mohoua; species Mohoua ochrocephala. The sequence continues at coordinate 198,607 of VZTA01027901.1, read as the reverse complement.
TACTGAGGTACCAGCAGAGCACTTCCAGATGTTCCAGTAGATGCTGAAATGCAAAATAGCCATGTGTTGGCTATTTTATAACCATTTACGTTCCCAGAGAGTAGCCACGTATGATATACACACATTGTAAAAGACCCAAAATAAGCAAAAATTAAGCGTAAGGAACTGTCGTTAGCGTCATTTTACAAAACACATCAGGAGATTGGAGCAACCGGCTGAGGTCACGTGCGCCCAGAACCAGAGATGAAACTTCCATCTCCTAAATTATCCCCTCACATTTTAACCACAAGCAAAACATCCAGATAAGCCTCCAAGGTTCCAAATCCCTCATAATTAAAATGTAATAAATGCCATTCAACAGCGCTAACAAAATAGGAATGTGGGTGCAGCAAGCTCGGGCATCCTTAGAGAGTGAAAACAACAAAACCATAGGCTCAAACAGCACCGATGCAGGAATTAAATTCCAGTATTGTTGTTAACTTTTCGTTTTCACTAATGGCTTTTAAGAAAGCCAGACATTTTTCCTCAGTCCATTTTACCTTTTCCCTCCATTTGACAAATATTGATTTTCATTTCCTCCAAGTTTAAGTGCACTGAATGCTACTGTGACTGGTTTGTTTGCTTTTTTGTTTGTGTCCCAGCTTTATTGAGGATGCCAGCATGAATGCGTACAGCTTTCAAAAGAAGGAATTGGTTTAATAACTTCTTAAGATCCAGGAGAGAGCCCAGGGGCCCAGTCTCCTTTTTGTATAGGTCATGCAAGAAAAATGACTCTGGGTACCTACCTGATGCCAGTAAGGAGACTGCTGAAGTAAGAGCCTCAGTGTTTTAAGCTGTTACCACTGTGCTCTGTCACTACAGGACAAATTATGGAGTGTTTCCCCCCCACTTCAGTGCAAATTTAGACATACTTCAGTGGCATTTTAAGCTAAGCCTATTTTGTAGGCAGTTGTCCCTTTAGGAGGCTTGGTTTGGAAGGTAACACCTCATGAAATTCTGGCTCAAATGAGCTGTAGCTTTATGAATTCTTTTCTGCCTGACTCACAGATACATAAGCTCAACCTCCTTTGGTAAAATGATCTCCTTAAGCTCTGCAAACCTGCATTTTGGACTCTTTCCTATCTTAAATAAGGAACCGAATAAGAACTCACTCAGTCTTTGCAGTGATATGAATGGAGAGTGCTTATGAGATCTCTTCTGCCCATTCAAATATGGAAGGGGGAGAAATCTCAGTGGACAGGAATAAACATCTGGACTGAAAGGGAAAGAAAGCAACACCTTAAACATCCACATCCAGCACTACGGAAATTGTCTGTGCAGCACTCAGGCATTCTTCGACGCTAGAAGCCAAAATACATTCAGCTGACTCGAGCAGGGGGTTAAGTTGGTTTATGTGTATCAGCACCAGAGGTCTGTGCTGGTGTTAAGGGTTCCCCACAGCTGAGCTAACTGGTGATTTAACCATCACAGACAGCCCCGTTCTCAGCAGCAGCTCTGACACAGGTTGCTGAGAGGACTCAGCAAAGCCTAGACAAGTAAATAGACACCTAAACCTCTGAAATCTGTTCTGCCTCTCTCTACATAATTTGCTATTCTATGGATCCTTTAACCAGCAGAAAGACAGGGGTTCACATGAAAGCACATTTAGTGCTGAACATGATTGTCCACTCAGTTATTGTACATATGAAACAAATGTTAGCTTCACTATGTATTAACTGACATTTTAAAATCCTGATGAAAGTAAAGCAATTTAGAATTATTCACTGCCAAAACAGGCAGTGCTTTCAAAAAATACTTAACATCATTCATCTGATTAGTCTCACTGCCTTCATTTTGGAATTATTCTTAAAAAAGATGAGGAAAAGAAAGAAAGTAGTGATGAGTGGGGTTAAAGGCATTATAGTGTGCCAGACCACTCCATTTTTTTGCTTTCCATATTCAATTCCAAATAGTTCTCATGTTGCACCACCTGATGCCAGGTGCTTCAGGGCTTCTGCTACACTCACCTGACATTGTGATGCTGCATTTTTAAGACCTTTAAATAATGAAAATAGACCTTTGCACTTCAGCACTGTGCTGGTCAAGAGAGCTGTCTGTATAGATGATGTGAATGTCTGCTAACATGGAGAGACTTCTTTCTTTTGAAATGAAATGACACCAGAAGTTTCAGGGCTGATCTTTCCAGCGAGAACCTTCCTTCTTAGCACAGGTGACCAAGTATAACATGAGCATGGACATGTTTTTGGTGCCCATTTTACCTGATTGTAAAGTTCTTTCCAGAAGTGGCAGTAACTTCTGAAAGTTAAGAGCTAGCAGTTTGGGTTAACTAATTAACTGCTGTAAGAAGAAAGATGGCATCGCTTTCTCACTTTGCAGCTCTCCAATGGGTGTTCTCACAGGGGCACTGTATGTTCTGAGCCTTACATGATGTTGGCCTCACTCACCACGCAGAGCATTGCACAGAATGACCTCAACCTTCACAGGCACGTTCCTCACCAGCTCCTGCACTGCTAGACAGACTTGAGCACTAAAGAAAATTCCTCTTTCCTGATCTCCTGTTTTCACTCTACTGCTTCCCTTCCGATATCATTGAGAAATCCTGCCTCTTAAGAAATTTAGCTTGTGGATTCAAAAATAATGACTAAATTAAAACGGAAGATAAAATGTAAAGCAAACTTGTGGTAGGAAAAAACAATAATATAATTTGAGCCACAAACGTCATTTTAATCACTATCATTCCTACGCCTCATTACCTGCAAAATATTTCAGCTACCGTATGTGGTATCCCATGTCCAGGTAGGAATCACCACGCACTCACCATCTTCCAGGGATCAGAGTAACCATTCCAATATTAAGTGTAACCTGGATGTAAAACCTGGAAATAGCAAATCAGAAAATCATAAACACGGCTGTCAGTAACTGCTCTCAGCTGAAGTTCCATACTGTCTAACTATTCATGTTCTTTCCTATTAAGGTTAGTGTTTTCAAGCCTCTACTCCTCAATGTTTTGTCTAGATATACGTATTTATATAACAGACTGTGATGTAGGTGCAATCTTTAAGTCGTTACATTTTGACTCGGCAGTTAACAGACATATTGCTTCCAGCTTGTATAAATAACTGTACCTACTTTTTGAAAAACATTATTTTAACTTCTGTCAAGTTCATGAGAGAAGGAAACCAAATTTAAAAATGTTATTTTGATTGGGAAACAAACAAACAAACAAACAAACCCCAACCAAACAGGAACAAACCTGGAGAACTACTGAACACTGACAGGGAAACAAACCTGCAGAGCTATGGAACACTGGCAAGGAGACAGCAAAAAAGAACTGTCATGCTACAAAGTCACACTTTCTCCTGCCAAGTAAAGCTGGCCTCCTGCAAAGACACAATCAGGTAGCTTGTGACTTCAGGACTCTCAAAAGCGGGAAGCATGCCCCAAAGAAAAGGTCAAAACAAGCAGCAACCCTTGCATTTTTATGGTCAGCAAACATTCTTCACAAAGCAGGAACAAACAGAGGTATTTGTTGCCCGCTGCGACTGGGAGGGCTTGCAACCTGTCCCTAAGCCCCAAACCACAGCCCAGCCTATGAAGAAACGCCGAAATCCAACAGACTTTTTCCCTGAGAAAAGGGTTTAGGATTTGGTCGTCATCAGCACACGAAATAAGCCGGGCAATCTGCTGCTTCCTCTCTCTTCTCACGCCTGCCTGGCCAATACGGAAACCTCATTCCTGCCCATCCCATGTGCTGCCCCGATTCTCTCTCTCCACTCCGCCGGTATCGTGGGTCCTTTTGACGAGCCCTTCACTCCGTCAGCCCCGCTAGCAGACACATTACATCTCCCCGGTGCGCCCCGTGAAGGTGAAGCGAGCACCCGCCGGGCTGCTCGGCGACCGGGCACCGCGTCCTCGCTTCCTCGGCCCGCTCCGGCATTCGGGGAAGCCCCGAATTCCCCGGGCCGGCTGATGGCAGCGGTGCACGGCGGGAGGGGCAGCCCCGCGGTGTCCCGGCCAGCACGGTCCTGCCGCTCGGCCGCGGGCGCTTCCCGAGCGGGGAAGTTTCGCACGCCATTAGCCCAATTTTAAAATAAATCACGTCTGTTTCTGGGTGAAGAAAATTACTCTGGATGATTAAATGATTGCGTTGAACGATCGCTGGCGCTTAAGAGAAAGAAAAAGATAATACCAACCCACCCCACTGTGCTTTTAATGGATGATAAAATTGTGATGGGCGAGACGGGAACGGGGAAAAAAAGGGTGAGGGGGGAAAGAAAACTTTGTTGCTAATGAGAAAAATGAGGCCGCAAAAACAAAACCGTAAAGAAAAAAAAAATTCTATTCTTGAATAAGGATTAATTCAGTGTCTGTGAATAGGAAACGCTGCGCCGGGTAATTGCAGCGAGGTAGAGCGGCTCCCAGCTGCGAGGCGACGCGGGCACCTTTGTGCGCTTGCCAGGACAGCTCTGGGGAGAGGTAACTTCCCCCGGTCCCCACGGTCTGGTGTCGAGTAACGGGAAATTTAACATTCCGCGTTTCCAGAGCAAATTATTCCCGCCTCCTCCCCCCCTCCCCGCTTCCCCCCCCCTCCCCGCTTCCCCTCGCGGGAGGTCAGCCGGGCGCTCCGCCTGAC
>VZTA01027901.1:185209-193259 GCA_013398855.1 Mohoua ochrocephala | reverse complement strand
TTACCCAGCGGCAAGACAAGAGCGTCCGGGTGCCCGGGGAGGTTCGCGAGTGCGGGGCCCGCCTGCCCCGAGCGCGGCTTCCCTCGGAACCTAAAGACTCCACTTCCCCGTGGGAAGAGGCTCTGAGGGCTGAAGTTAAAGGCACTAATGAAACTCAAGCCGCGGAGAGGAAACCCTCCCGGAGCGCTGGGGGCTGCTAACCCTTCCCTGGCAACTTTCCTGTTGCACAAATCTCAACTCAGTTTAAAAGGAGAATTAGTTAGTATTTCATTGATAAAATCATCAAAATCCTTTTAATTTACCTTTTTCTGAGACCAAAAGGTGACTTAAAACTCTTAAATATTCACATTGACAAGCCAGCTGGCTCTAGCGTACAACTTACATGTTGACAAAAATGCATATCATGTACCAGGTGAATCATCACATTCGAACAGGAAAAGTCCTAAAGACATGAAGTCCAAGAGGTATCCAGACTACAGCGTTAATACGCAGGATTCGTAATCCTAAGAAGGGGAAAAGTCCTCAAGAAAAGTATTTCTCACCCCAGCTCTTCAGTTGTAAATCCTCTTCGATGCCCAATTTGCAACTCAAGCTACGGGAAGAGCTAAGTGATCGTTTCTTGTTTAAAAAGGTGGGCAACTCCCCCCACAGTGGTCCTGAAAAAAAAATCCCGTAACACAAAACACCTGAATTTTGGAATTGTGGAAAAAAAAAAAAAAAGAAAAAAAAAGTCACATGGACACGAAATTGGCTATGCCTGTTGGTGTTTTTGAAGGCATAATTTGAAGGCAGCCAATCTGATTTATTTTTCATAAATAGTAATGTAAAGAGATGAAACTCTACTGGGTGAAAATGTCGGGCTGAATGATGTTTGACAAACTCCCATTGAGGTTAATGATCATTGCAGGTGTTAAAGGGAAGCCAAATCATGTGCAAGGCCAAAGCAATTAGGTTTTGTTTGGTTTGTTTTTTTTACAATCAAGTTATAAACCCCACATAGTATATGGAGGCTAGCAAGTGGACATCCTAACACAGGTATAGCAGCGTAAGCATGCCACAAACATACAATCTCATAAAATAAAATTAATATCAAATATAAAGCATTTGAACCGAATCAAGCCTTAAACGGAATAAATTATTTCCTTCAAAGGAAACTTACCTAGGCTCAATAAGGTCTTTGCTAGCAGCATTTTTTTTTTAATAAACAAATTAAAAATGCCAAAATATCTACAATTTTATGAGGAGGAGTTGAATAGTTAAGGAGAAATTTCCCACTATTAGGGGGTATGAAAAATATACTAGCAATTAATATGCAATACATATATGTATACCCATACTTACAGATATAAACACGCACATACAACCTGGACAGTTCATGTTAACCAAGGGAAAGGCTAAATAATACAAAGTGATTACTAAATACAGGTACACTTTAAAAACACAGAGACAGCGAATTTTTTATCTGTTGCAAAAATGTATTTGATTACTCGAGTAAAATTACAGTATCTCTGCTGTTAGTAAGTATTAAATGTTAAAGAAACTGGACCTCTTTTCCTTTCAACTTTCCGAGAAAGTGCATGTAACAGTCCAAGGTTCCCCCTGTCCCCCCCCAATGCCTAATACAAAATAAACAAACACTATACTTGTTCCCTTGGTCAAGGAGTAGGGCTTGGTCTTGTAAGGAACGTATGTACATTTTAATGAAAGTGATGTCTTATTGTATATACAGGAGCATCTACAGTTGTCCACGGAAGTTGTTCAAGATGCCATACTTAGCAGCATTGTGAAAGTCCAGCACATTTTCTATAATGAATATACCTACAAGGCAAAATGTTACGTCTCAGTTTCAACTACCAAAACAACACTTCAGTATCTTCTCTAATAATCCGCGTGCTTATTACTGTACAGAAATGTATTAACATTTAAGACGACTCAAGTAAAAAGCACAATACAAATAACAGTTCAAAACGGAAAATGTTAAACCTACAAAAATTAAAGCAGTTTTAATTTTATAATAAAAATCAAAAACTGAGCTGTGTAAAGGACCCACACTGTTCAGTCTATATTCTCTCAGTCCTTTTCTTAATTCTGTTTGGAAAAATTAAACAATGTGTTTGCTGATAAAGTTTCCAGCAGGATCAAAGTGTACATTTATATACAGATTTTTATTAGAGATCTAATGCATCACTGAGGCATCGCATCAATACCAGAGTTCATGTTAAACTGGATATAGAAAATAAGTTAATGCCAGAATAAGATCACCTAGCAGAACAGACTTGCAACTGCCATAAATGTTACAGCAAGTTTACAGCACTCTAGTCGATTAGTATTTAGTTCAAAATACGGGAGACCAAAGTTAATGCTTGCATTTGTTTGCAAAGCAAGGTTATATCACTAATAAATAAGCTCTCTTAGAACTCTAGAAGTAGAACATGGTACAAAACAAAGTCTTTGTAATGTTGTAGCCTGCAGCTTGAAAAAAGCAACCCTAGGTTGCACTATTTGCAGGAATGTTATTTACGGAGTTTTTTCCTAATTTGTTACAATTTCTTTGTTGTCTTCCACGAAACGCGTAAAACGGAAGTTAGTCCCATTTTCATTGCTTGCCATTTTCTCCAGACCAGCTAGAGGTGCGTTGGGTTCTGAATTCTGGAGCTTCTCCAGGCTTCCTGTCAAGCCACTGATGGGAGAGCTGCCACCGTTGCCCAGGCCCCCCGGTGCCGGAGGGATGCCCCCATTCTGGATGACGGAGATCTCGTTGGTCTTCATGGCCAAGCCATTGGAGAGTGCAGCTGCATACTGGTTCCAGAAGCTGGACGGGTCTCCGTTCCCTGACCGCGCAGCCAAATCCTTCTGAAACATTTCTGGGAACTTCACGGGATTGCCTCCTAGAAATGTCATGGGGCCATCTACAGAAAGTCGTCTGCCTCGTCTTGCAGGAGTACTGTTCCACATGTGAGTGCCCATGTGAACCTGGAAAGAAAAAAAGGAAGAAACAAACAAACAAAAAATAGAGGTTGACAGGGATTTCAAACTTATTCTGATCACAGAGAAGGCAGGAGTCCATGAATATGTCCCGTCTTGTTACATAATGAATGGCATTAAAGATAGAGGATACAGGGCTCCGTTTCCCATCTGGAATAATGAACTACTTCTAGGTTAGCCCATCGCCATTACCCAGAATAACCTGTTCTCCTGCTGAACAATGCATTGCTTCTTGCTCTTTTTTTTATTACATGTATTTAGTTTATAATGACTTTGCATTATTCTGTCAATTGCAGATAGCTGCTTTCAGGGCTAGAATTGCTATGTCCACTTTCATTGCAATGGTAAGTATTGTATTTGACACCCTTTACCCTATAAACGTCCTTTTCAGACAGGCAGAAAGTATCCTTTACTGATTGCTCATCGGAGAGCCTCGTGTATAGACAGAATGGCCTGAAAGTAATTATTCATCTCACATTACTGGCAGCAACCTCTAGAGAAATACTCTGTCAACAGAAAAATGTACACAGTAAAGTGCTCAACTGGTGTTCTAAAACTTAAGTATATTTGCTTTTTCAAACACATATCAGTAGGAAATGTTAGTTATATAATCAATTAAAGTAATGCCCATTATTTCCAGAATTATGTTAATAGTTTTTATAAACACTCATCCTACATGATAGTTATGAAAAACAGCACATTCAAGAGCCTTTCACTTCTTGAAGAGGTGTGTGAGTTACAAAACGCATTTCTCTGTTAATTAATACTCCTTACCATCATTTGGCTGTTCCGTTTCACACTCTACACAGACAGTCTTTGCTGGTAGATGAATTTTAATTAAGTCAAAACAGCACATGCCTCAGACCTGCTGCCAACACGAGCACTCGACAAGAGGCCATCTAGGTCTACCAGAGCTGACTAAACACGCTGTTACACCACAAACACCCAAAGGTACCGCTGCTTGCAACATTAAGAGGTGTCAAAAATCAAAAACGCCCGGCAAGGAGAAAATGAAACCTAAAAACAGCAAGAGGAAAAAGTACCTTCAGATTGCCTTTTGTTGTAAATGCTCTTCCACATATAGTGCAGGCAAAAGGTTTCTCACCAGTGTGCGTCCTTTCATGGATCTGCAGAGCACTGGAGGAAGAAAACGTTTTCCCACACGTGTTGCAGTAGTGCTGTTTTGGAGTTCTTCTGGGGAGAGCAGGGAGCAGCACGGGGGACGTGGCAGAGGACAGCGGCCCCGAAGCTACTAGACCAGAGGGTGCTTCCTTGCTGTCCTGAGGAGAGCCGTGCACAAAGCCGTTAACCTCGGTCTTTATGAGCGATGACAGTGTATTAGCAGGCATAACCGAAGAGTTCTGATTGGGGCCGATGCTGGAGCTGGGCTCAAAAAGCTGTGATGGTAGATCTCGCATTTGATGTGTCAACATATGCTGCTTCAAATTACCCTTTGTGGAAAAGCCACGATTGCAAACTGTGCAAATAAATGGTCTCTCTTTGGTATGACTTCGGTAATGAATGTCCAAGGCACTCTGACAAGCAAATGTTTTGCCACAAATGTCACATGCGGTGTTTTTAAATTTACCTCTGTCTCGGAAAGGAAAGAGCATACTCAGGGACTCTTCTTTAATCATTTTATCAGTGTTACTAGACGTCAAGTCCAAAGCACCACTGTTAGCAGGGTTTGGAGACAAACCGTTGGCAAACTCACTTGGTAAAGCTCTTAATGGTTTCTCTTCAATACTTGGTGACTTGTGGTAATCGTTAGTGCTGTTGGATGGGGACAAGGCCTGCATGGAAGAGGTAGACTCTGAGACAGCAGGGCTTCCAGCACTTTGGCTTTCCATATCACCACCGACAGACGACGAGTCGTTAGTCAAAACGTCCCCTTCCACCGACCCATTTTCAACTGACTTTAGGCTCGCCTGAAGTTGTTCAGCAAGGCCGGCATTGATCATCTTCATCTGATTTTCCAAAGCAGCAATACTTGACATTTCCAGGGGCAGAGGGGAAGAAGACAAGCTGTCTTGCGATGCATCCACAGATTTAGGTGTATCTGGCACGCTGCTGTCAGGACAGTCTTCCATATTCTCGTCTGAGAAGTTGTCTATATCATCAAAATTCTTGTCATCGAAAGATCCCGTATCTGATTCCATTGACTCAGGATAGTTTTCTGTCACCGGAGTGTTGGGGATCTGCCCTCCCATGTGCATTCGGATATGCTGCTGTAGCACAACGGCGTTGGTGAATTTTTTCTGGCAGATCGGGCAGGAATGTTGCACTCTCAGCGGGGGCATGGCACGGTGGACACTGTAGTGAGTCTTTAAGTTGCCCTTAGTAGTGAAAGCACGACCACAGATTTTACATTTGAATGGCCTCTCTCCGGTGTGGGTGCGATAATGCATTTTCAGTGCGCTCTGGCAGCTGAGAACTCGGTGGCAAATGATGCACTCGTTAGGATCGGTTGCCTTTTTGTCAATGTTTTCCACAAGTTGCTGCAATTTCGACGTTTCAGATGCTGGCGTTGAATCCAATAGTCCTCCAAACGGAAACTTTGCCTTAAATTGCTCTGACATAAGAGGCATCAGTGGATTTGTAAAGGTGGCAACACTGCTGGAGCCCGAGTCTGCTGCCGGGGAGCTCACAGAGCCGCTCATGTTAGCGATGGTGCTTGTGTTTTGAGGGTTTTCTTCCGTTTTGCCATTTGAGGTAGGCAATGCACCGGCCTCTACCTCATCGGAAAGTCCATTCGAAACTTTTGATGTGGGATCCGCGGTTCCCGAGTCACTCTTGACAGAGCAGGGAGGGCTAGCAGAAGGATGGCTAATGGGAATCGGCTGAGGCTCCTCAGTTTTGATGAATGGGGCCAAGCTTGGAATCGTTGGTGGGAGTGGCAGGCCAACAGAAGTTGTTAGGGTGGAGAGGACCGGCTTGCTGTCCAGCCAGCTCGTGACAGGTTTCTCTGGTGGTATAGACATCCCATAAGGAATACCCGTGCTTGTAGGAATATTGTCCAAATGCTCTGGCACTGGGTACGGATTCATTTGAATATGAGGGTATTTCTCTTTGTGACGCTGAAAGTGGACTTTTAAGTTTCCCTTCGTGGAGAACCTGTTTCCACATATGTTGCATTTAAATGGCCTCTCGCCAGTGTGAGAACGTAAATGAATCTGCAAGGCACTGTCACTCCCGAACACTTTAGCACAGAACCTGCATTTATGCTTAAAGAATGCCTCATCCGAATTACTTTTTGCTTCAAATGCAGTTACGTTTGGTGGCTTGCTTTTTCTTTGCTGTGCCAAGGCAGTCAAGGAGTTTAAATCCTCTGCAGGTGTTCCAATATTGGACAAGGGACTGGAGAAAACAGAGTTACTAGGGGTGGGCTGAGGTAGAAGTGGATTAGATGCAGGACTTAATAAACTGCTTATTGCAAAAGCTGGTGAAGATGATGCTGATACTGGTGGGTTGTTGAGCTGTGAGCCACCAATAGTCGAAGCCACTTTTTCTGAGGACGGTGTTGTAACTGCTGCTGCCAATATGTTAATATTTGGAGAAGAGCCACTATTGGATGGAATTAGAGTGTTGCCAGGGTTGCTCTGAGGTAGCTGTATAGGGGGTAGCTGTTTCACACCACTGATGCTGGCAGATTGACTAGCAAGGCTTTGTGCTAATCCAGCTGCTGCAGCCAGCTGCTGGGATAAATGGGAACTTAATGTGGACAAGGGGTTGGCAGATGTTCGTAAAGTACCTTGAGAAGGGCTAGAAGATGTTGGCATGTCTGTATTTTGGGTAGCCAACAATAATATTTGGTGACGAATTTGTTCAATCAGTTGCAACTGATGGATCTGCTGCTGCTGCAATGCCAACAGTTGCTCCATCAGGGCAGGGACAGCGAGTTTAGTGCTCGATGCCCCGTTACATCTCGCCTCCTGTGAGAACTGTGCGACTGCCACTTTAGTACTCTGCAGGTTTTCAATTATTACATTACTATTTATCACTGAAAAGTTGCCTAGTGTTGTCAGATCCCCTATGTGAGGTAGAGAGGTTGTTACAGCTGAGGTACCCATTGTGGAGCTGTTACTGCTTGTAATACTATTGTTGACACTCTTGGAACTGCTACTGCTATTGTTAATGCTGGAAGCCTCCACATCCATGGATTCTTCCCTGTCAAGTTTGTTATGCTCTGAAAGGTCACTGCAGTCTACTTGATCTGTGTTATTAACTGTGTCATTCATCTGTTCATCAGGATTATCAGAAGGGGAACTAGGAGGGAAGGTTTCAGAAGGAGAAGCTGGATTTTCATTCACAATTAAAACTAATTGATTTTTAGTACAATTCTTCTTGTGTTGCAGGAGATCTGATAATTCAAAGAACTCAGCACAGCACCTGCCACAGACATGGGCGTCCTTGTTCTTAGTGGTTCGATTTGCTTGACCCTTTTCTGTGTCTCCTAAAACATCAAAAGATGATGGATTAGGAACCAACCGGTAAATACAAAAAAAAAAAAATCTGCAGGACATTTTATTTAAAAGTACTGGTTTTATCTACCACTCTAAAACGGACTAAGATTGCACGCGAAAATAGATCAATATTCCTACTTCACAAAAATAAGTCAAAAGCACCATTTAAAACTATACAAGGGAGTTTTATCAATCCCTGTGTCTTAGATGATCATTTGCTTCAGATAATCCATCAAAATATAAAATACTATGAACTGAAGGCATTGGAGCATAATGAAATTCCATAGCAAAGTATTGATTTCCAATAATTCATACTGCTTATTGTCTAGTTGTCCACTGAGTGCAAATCAGCCATTTGAAGGACTCATTAGACTCTCACGTTCCTGTCAACCTTGTTCATTTTCAACTGATTCAAAGATATCTGTGACAGTTGCCCCATCACTAAACTAATTTGTAGTCATTCGAGGTCCCAATCAGTTGTTGACAAGAAAAAAAAGTACGTATTACCACGCTGCAGATTCATCCCCCATTTCTTCCAAGTTGCTACATAAAGTATAAGCTGTGAAGCTGCCTTCCAACCAAACTTAATTCTGCTGCGGTTA
>VZTA01027901.1:111404-173359 GCA_013398855.1 Mohoua ochrocephala | reverse complement strand
CCGTTTGTCAGCTAACACAGGTTACATATATTTTAGAAATGTGTGTAATTAGGGGCTTCCAGATGCTGCAGTCAGCTGGGAACTTGGCTTTATGCTCCGATGTATAATAAACTTTTGAGACAGTCCTGGGGCGCAGCTACCCCGGGGCAGCGAGCACCAGCTCTCCGGAATTGTTTTATTATCAATAGCCTGGATCACGCTATTCACTATGGACATTGCAAGTCCTGTGACTGTGTGGGTTTAGGTATGACTACTTTGTGGGTATGCTGTCAGCTTCCCCTTTCCTTTCTCTCTTCTGCCTTTTTTTTTTTTTTTTTTTTTTTATTTTTTTATGTTATTTTCCNAAAAAAAAAAAAAAAAGAAAAAAAAGAAAAAAAAAAAAAAAAAAAAAAAGAGGAGGGGGCACCAGAATTGAATCCTTCGCCATTATTACTGACAACTAATAATTGATCATTGCTCACAAACACAAGCTTTTACCCGCATAATTGAATCGTAAGCAATACGGGTTTACTAGTCAAAGGAAAAAGGAAAAAAAAAAAAAAAGAGGAAAAGAACCTCTCCCTCTCTCTCCCTTAAATCCCAGAGAGTCGCAGTGATGGGGACTCCTCCGCCCCCGAGATAAAAATGACTAATGCCATAACCAGCCAAGGTGGGATTATTTAATTCAATTCTTTCTTTACACATTTGCTGCCTTTTGTTTGACCTGATGGCTGGCAAATTTTTACACCTAGCTGTCCCTTTTGAGTTTATTGATGAAGGTGCTTCTGAAATGATTATCAGGAGATTTACAGCCATCACTACCCACCTACGGGAAAAGTAGTAAAATCAATCCCTCAATCAATCAGACCTCTCTGTGCATATCTTTTTAATCTGCTCTTTTAGCTGTTTTATTACAACACGAGCATTAAATATGTTTGTTTCAAATTTAACACGAATGCCTCCGAAGGACTCTGTCAATTTAGACATAAATCATGAAGTAAACAAGCTGGATGGAAAATTCTCTCACTTGGGCAAGAATGTCAAAACCCAAGGAGTAAAAAAAAACCTCCTACATCAGTGCATGGGCAACTCTTTTGTATATACAGCCCACAAGGCAGGAAAATAGCAAACAGAAAAATAAATATGCAACACTGCAAAAGATTTCCATGCACTTTTACAGGACTAGAGAGTGCTAGTAATTACAAATACTTTCACACCCTAAAGCCCATCATTATTTCCTCTGATATCTTTTTTATATATATATTTCTCAGAATGTCGTATTTCCCATGTTAAAAAAACCCCTTTTTTTTTCAATTAAATACCATACACTTGAGAAAGTGTCTTGATTCTCGATGCCACCATTATTATTGATCCCAATGTATCACTCTATCCTTTATATGCCTTTTTTTTTTTTTGATAAAAAATAAATTAGAGGGTATTTCAGGTAGGCTGCTTAGGTCAGAAAGCTTTCCCACTGATATGGTACACAGTGGTCATCAGGTATGGACAGAGTGAATCTGTAAGTTCTATAGAGAACCAAGATTTTTATTTGATGCCACAGGGGAAGTTTTCTCTGCAAGCCACATGCCTTTGCATCCCAGTTTAATTTTTTTTTAATATCCTAGTGTATCACAGCCATATAAAGCCACCACGTGGCTCCACCAGAAAACCAGAAGTTTAGAAATGAAGTGACAGAGATTTCTCCAGCCTTAGATTAAAAAAAAATGTTGAGCTACATTCTGAGCTACAAAGACATCTTTCAAAGACATATTATGATTATTATGATGTCTCTCAGCACAGAAAAAACTCTGGATAGGACAAGGGAAAAAAAGGACATTGAAATATGAATTATGTACGTGTCAAAAGAAGAGTAATGAATAATTACATCTGATATAGGATGATGAGATATAACCTGCAATATCGGCCAACATTTCCTCCAAATATCTTGCTTTAAGGAAGATGCTTTTATACAGTAGGAAAACTTCAGTCTCTATCACTCTTCATCCAGGTATATATTCATGGGAGTCTTAGTGTTGATTTTTAATAAAATATTATAGTTATAATTTCTTTGTCAAAATAGTATTTAAAATAGTGTAAAATATGGAGATGGGAGTCATTTAAAAGCAAACGAAGGTACAAGACCAAGGGATGTATTTTCCAAGATATTTAAGGAAAAACACGTGCTCTCAAAAAAAGTGTTCCCATAGGACCTGCTTACCTTTGAATTAAAATGACACAAAAATTCTGTACTCTGACAAAATATAAACACAAGGGCAAAATTTCACATGACTATTTTCTCTGAAATAGAACCTACAGGCGATTTCTACAGGGTAGTCATCTAACAAAGTAAGACCCGTTGTCACAAAAAGACTTACACTGTCCAATCAGAGTTACAGAGTATACATGTTTATTTACATTTTCAAGTTTCACTTTAAACTGGAGAATATGTAGTGATTAAAGACTAAACACACTTCAAACCTCAGGGGGAATGTTGCCTGTAGAGCCCCAAATTTCTTGCCTAATGAAATGAACCTGACAACCCCCGCTCCTTTTCATGACATATTTTTGATTGGAATACAGTGGAAGTATTTGTAAGTACATACATTTTGTTTGCATAATATTGAGGTGCCCTGATTAATGCATGGTGTTTACAACGTGAAAATTGTCATGCTCTCTGCATCAACACAAGGAGCTGGCCTGGCAGCAGCTAGTTGCAATAAAGTAAATGCTTCATGAATAATGTTCTGCTTTCCGTGCCTGAGCTAAGCAGAGACCTCCCCATCCACCTTTTGCCTCCAGTTTGAGCCAGCCTAAGAGAACTGGTGTGCAATGGTGCTGGGCAGAACACACCTCTCTGAGTGCAAATGCATTTGCTCACAGACTTGCACATGCACTATCTGGGTCCTGTGGGGAGCCCATTTCCTGGTGGAGCAATCTAACCCCCAGCCGCATTTTTCCAGTTTTCTTTTCTTCCCATTAATGACCATATAATGCTCAGATGGCAACAACAGCCATTACCTACCTCAAAAGGTAACTCCAGGAGTTTCTGATTTCTTAGAAAAATTCCTCAGCAGAAAAGAGAGGGAAGAGTTGAGCGCTGAGCTGCCAGCCAGCTCCACTGAACTATCAGCAGATACTACTTCAGCGACCCAGAAAGAGCCTTGAAAAGTACTGCTTCATAAACCCAAGATCACACAGTTATCACCTAGAAAATGAGACTCGCAGTTTCCTTTCCTTATGTAAGAAAAGCTCAAGTAACAGGATTCAAAGAGCAATCCTCACAAAGAGACTTAAAAGACCCTTCCTCAGAAATCCAGAAACCAGATTTGGGGTTAGAAAAATTGTTTCCATCCTTCACGTGCTTTATATAGGAAGCCTGGACTTTCATCCTGGCTGTACAGGCCATCTCTTGAATCTCACCCTGAGTTACGTATTCTGTGTTTCGGTCCCTCTTCACAGAACTTCAAATTCCCTCTCAAATGTGGTGTCCAGGGCTGCAGAATATGTCTATTTACAGCCTTAAGCAGCTTTCTGCAGACTAGCTGGCTCTCCCCAGGACTGTACATAATCATTAAGCTCATCTGAGCTTGCTCCTAGCCACTGACACCCTAGAAGTACTGCCTGAATAAGAATTTAAAGCTTGAGTAGGTTTTAGATAATACTAAAGACATGTGGTGCAAAAATCATACGTGCAAAGACAAACATAGCCCCAGTCTGTAATGGTTCAGCAATTCAACTGTTTGTCATGTACTGCAACAGGCAAAACAAAAGAGGGAGAATTGTACTTGAATATAAGACAACGTGGTACATTTGGGAATTACACCAAACACCAGTGCTTATTCTACTTCCATTTGTAAAGAAGGATACATCATATACTCACTTCTGAGGCCATGAAAAGACAATTGTCTTGTCCTCGGAAGTTTGCAATGCAAGTGCCCAATCCTAAACATCATCAGTGTCACTCATCCTTGTGCAGGAAGCAGAGCACTGACAGCACAGCACGAGCAGCGTTTCAGTCTAGAACTGCACATGAGTGAATTTGGAGAGGGGCTAACTGTGGTGATCAAACCTATTTCTGACCACTGTTCCTCACTGCCCCACGCCTGGATGGCCCTGTCCCACCAGCTGAGCGGGGCAACGGGCACGGGGGCTCTCCCAGGCTGTGCTGCCCTGGCATTGGCACAAACGTTTGCACGACATCCTCGCCAGCAAGGGATGGAAATCTCCTGCATGGGACAACAATGCGTGGTACAGTAACTTCTTAAGCTGTTCCAGCTGTTTGCAAATAAAATATGCGTCTAAGCCCCCAGTCTATACAAACTGATTTCCGAGAGGAGCTGTATTTGTGTGAGTGTGCCAGATCAGGGCCATTACTAACTGCAGAGGAGCATAAACAACTGTTCCAGAGAGAAAAGATTTAGAGAAGGCACCAGTGACAGTGATTAGCATGTAAATCCCATACCTCTTCGTAAGAACTCTCTTGTTAACATGTTTAGTTGACAGTTGCACACATTTGCACTCCCATACATTTTAAGCCTTGAAGTCACTTGTTCTGTCTCTCGAGTTTACTCAGCCTGGCTTCTTCTGCTGTTGAAGCAGCTTCCACTTTCACGCTGCACAAAAGCACAAGCAATGCCATAATACACAAGAATAACAGTTTAATGAAAACAAAGAGCCAAATGCATTGTAAATGCACTGAATTAAGTGGAATTAAAGAAAGGATAAATATGGTCCATTCCCTCCTCCAGCTTCAGCACTGTCCTCTCCAGCATATAATGTTGTGCGCATATAATCTCACAACACAGTAACATTGCTGTACTCACTCTGTGCAAGCAGGATCATTCACTGACTCTTTGTTTCACTCTTAGAATTTTCAAATAGCAAAATTCAATTTCGGCAGCGCTGCTCTCAAAGGGCTGCCAGACCTGCTACTCCTTTGCCCCACTGCTGACAGATTGCCCCAAAGTGGGACCAGACCTGCCCTGGTCCAGTGACAGTCACACCGAGCAGAAGCAATAATTAAACCCAGTGCAAAGGTAAAAAGCGAGAGGGATGTGAGCCTAAGGGGGGAGAGACAGGTACATCTGCATCCTGGGCCAGCACTGCCACCACCAGCCCCCGGAGCAGCAGCTGCCCAGGGCTGCAGAATGTTCAGTAACACTTTCTTGTGCTAGAGACTGTGCCTTGCGAGGGGCCTACCTTTAACGTTTTGCCTAGAGCAACAAAATCCGGCAACGGGTGCTGGTTGCCACATTCAGGGGAGCCTGCAGGAACCACTTGCTGCTGACTGGGAAAGCACTCACCGCTTCTCGAAGCAAAACAACTGTGACATTTTAGGAGTACAGCTCCTTAAACCACCTGTTCAAATCTGCTAATCACAGGTAATCTTGGCTCTTCAAGGGGATTACTCAAAGACAATGAAAATACTAAATAACCAAAGAAAAAAGCTGTTACTGGTAATTTGTATCCATTTTTTGTGATGTCACGCTATCATTTTTGCAATAATTGTAACCAATAACACACTATGTAAAGTTCTCAAGGGATTGACTCTCCTTTCAGAAATTAACTGTAGAATATGCTTTGCATTTATTATTGTTCTGCTTTCTTATTGTCATTCTCATAAAATCAATCAAAGTGATAAGTGGAATGTCTAGAAACAGACAGAATTTAATCTGGACGAATTACACAAAATATATCAGTCCTGGAAGTGTATCTGCTTTTAAAGGAGTTATATATCACTACAGAGAATACAACATTCTGCACTCGGAGCATTGGCACATATCTACAAGATTATATTAATTTCGGTGTAGAAAGCTGACATTGTTGGATACTGCTTGGAAATGTGCATGTTGTAAAACTGGAGAAAAAAGCTACAAAATTTGAACTTAATTGAAAATACTTCAATTTTATAGCAAACCATATTGTAGGTATCTACATTGTCTTCAATAAATATTAGCCATAAACCCTAATCTAACCCCAGATTTTCCTAGGTTCAAGATTTTTGGAAAATCCAGGCGTCGTCCCAAACTTTGGACCCTTTTAACTGCCAGTCCCAGCCCCCATTTAGGTAGGCGAGTCCTCAGTGGGGTGGCCACACAGCCAAGGGCCAAAACTGCCTTGGAGGGAACTTGGCCTCAGTGTGCCACTGGTCTGTTTTGCTTGTGGATCCCATGGTTTCGGGATATCCAGGAGGTTTGCGTGGAAAGCTTGTAAAATCTTAGAAGAATACAAGGGATATTTTGTAAAGTTTCCCTTAAAGCATTTTTTTCAAGCCCTGTGGATGTTGCTGGGTAGGGATTTAGGCTATCCAAATAAAACCAGTTGCACTTTTCAATGCATAGAGCACAAATTCATCAAGTGGCTCAGCTGCAATGTGTTCTAGGTTCCTGGAAAATGAAAGGTGGGATCAGATGGTCTTTTGAGGTCTCTCCCAGCCATTCTATGATTCCATGACAGGGCAACATGATTTTACATGGAACTGTATTATTCACATGCTGGATGCTTTATTATATCTTTCAAAATCAAATAATCGATATAATTTGGGCTTTATTGCTGAAAGAATGAAATTGCTTGACTGACACATGATAGTGAACTAATTACATTAGAAGCTCCGGCTCTTTTATTTCTCTTTCGCTCGGAAAAGAGCGAAAAAAATCTGGATTTGTTCTGAACAAAATTGCAATACTGCAGGCTAAAACTTTTCTTCTCAATATAAAAACTTTCCTTCTCAATTTAAATTCATTTTAAATTGTTATGCTTTACAAACTTCCAAATGGGATTCTAATTGTTGACAGACATTTTACATTACATGTGTCTATCACTTTGATTTAATATGCATTTTCAATGAAATTTAAAAAAGGCCTCTAAGGTGGCAATTTAACAGCAAGACATGCTGTGAATTTTAGATATAAAAAATATCTAGTTTTCAAGGGATTTTTGTACATGTGAAAATGGCCCTCCAGAAAAAAAAAAAAAATCAGAGAACGTCTGTATGGCTGAGTTATCAGAAGCTAAATATCTCCAAGAACATTAGCCACTGTTTTAATCAATCACAGTCATCAGAGGCAAACCAGGTTTTACATTTATGCAGCATTTCAGTAGCGCACTTCAAAAAGTATTAACCATAAAAGAAATAGAATGTATTTGGAAATCCTATGTCTGGTTTATTACATCTCATGACCTGATTTAATTTTCTTCTACAGAAAACCCACATTGAAATGTCTGTAAGTAATAGGTACTTGTTGTCAACTTTGATAAGAGACATTTGAAAGGAATACCAAATGTATTGTGAAAGATAAGAGCACAGCAGCTTTTCTGTGTCCCTAAAAGAGTGGAAACCAGTCTTAGGAGAGCACACAACTGCAGAACAGACCTGTTCTATATCATGCCTTCTTTTGAAATCATCAGAATTGTAGTTAATGTTTAAACCCTAAGCTATAGACACTGACAGCACGGTGGGAACAATTCTGTATCTTTAACTTCAAATTTTTAAACCAAAATATTCACTACTTCTAAATTCTTGCATTTTCTTCATAACATTAATAAAAACATCTTGGGTTTGGCTCATTTTATATGAATAGCATTAGATATCTCGTTTTAGAGGTCCTTCAGGGTGTCCCAAAACCTACACTCGATGGCAAGAATAAACATTCATTAAACTTCAAAGGCTGCCAAAAAGTCTAGTTATTTTGATTTAGGGGAATAATTTAAATTAATCCCTCAGCTTGTGTAGAAAATATGCAATGTAATCCATTTCTCTGTCTCCAGCTTCAAGTCACACTGGAAAAAAAATACTGCTGTACTGATGTTTTCTGTTTTGAAAAACTGGGGGAAAAAAAAAGACTTCATATATTTTTGAAGAATTCTGGCTTAGAGACATTAAGAAACAAATATAATACACAATCGTGTACTTATATCTCTGTGTAACTGCTGTTAACCTGCACACACAATAGAGTTCTTCAGTGGGAGCAGTAAAACCTGATTTTATGTTTGTGTGTGTATCTGTAATCTCTTTTTTTAACAAAAGAATCAATTTTTTATGAATGGCTTTCTGCCTTAGCACCCCAACTCAGCTGAGTGCTGCTGTGCTGCAGAAAACTCACAGTCACCTTTGGAACAGATCTTCTTTTTTTGCTGAGGCCCTCTTAAAATTTGGGAGAAACCCGAGTAGGATGAGGAGCCTGGTTTAAAATTATTTTTTACTTTAAAATGAACACACTCTTCATCTGAAAGAAGCGTGTAGAGAGTACTGTGTCGGAGGCACCGAGGAAAAAAACAAAAGGAGGGAGAAGCTCAGCTATTGTAAATCACTGTAATGCCACTGAGGCCAATTTAGACCAGCTAAGGTTGTGGCCTAATATTTGTGCTGAAATGTTGCAGCTATAGCTGTATCCCTGAGCTGTATAAATATTTGTTGAAAGCTGACTGTTAGGGTGCAAGGGGTGGATTGCTCATCAGCAAATAGTGAGAGCCCTTGTCTCTTCACCTTTCTTAAGGAAACCTTCCCCTTTTGGGGGGTGGGAATTTTGACTGAGTACATGTATGATCCTTCTCACTCCGTGCATGGATTACTCTGTGTGCAGTGCAACAGGAATTTCCATCTGGACTTTTGAACTTGCACCCGCCTGAGTGTCCAGCCCTGATTCATGCCATGCACTGTACATGAATGACCAGCAATGTTTACAAAATGAATTAGCTTGACTCCAACTCTCCAGCCAGAAAGTAATCAAAGTGAAGAGCCAAGCTATTTCTGAAATTCCAGCTTCCCTAGCTAGAAACTGCGTGCTCTGTCTCGCTAGTCGGGGTATTAATGTAAAATGTACATGTTCTATACTAGAGGACAATTAATAACAGCAGTGATTCTGAGCAGTCGACAGACATTAACTATTCCACCCCCAAGCTGCTCTTGTGTGGTGGGCAAGTCTGACTGCAGCATTTGGTACACAACCAAAAAAAAAGGTGAAAATATCTATATCAATAAGTGATTATTCTACGAGCTGTAGTATGGTTCTTTTTGGTTCTTTCTTCTCCCAAATTGAATTCCAGTTAACATTTTATTTCACTTATTTTGAATGAATACATGCATTCATAGACATATTCAGGAATCTTCTTATGCAAATATTTTTAGTAGGGCTACTCATAACTGGTATCCCTAAAATCTTGGGAGCTTTGATTTATTTTCTCATCAACCATCCTAATTTAAGCATTTAGCAACAACAGAATTATCTCTTCAGAATAATCTCATCCTATAAAATACATCAGCCTTTGCTAAATTTACTATAAAACATTGTTATGAAAGAAGACAATGTTACACAATACATTTTGTTTGGGATGGTCTGAAACTCAAAATGTATCATACCACTGAAATTTCCCTCTGAAAACAAGCCTCCTGATCTGAAAAGCCCACATCATATAAAGCTGGAAATGTCTCAGAGCCAAATTGTTTGCTCCTGTAAACGGTTAGAGCTCCACAGAGGGGGGATATGAAATAAGGCTCTGTTGATTTTACAGCAGAGCATCTGAACCACTTCCCCGCCTTAGTCAGTTTAAAGCAAAATTAAAAGAAAAATAAACCCCAATTAGCATGTGAGCTCTTCATTGGAAGCAAATTGGCATAACTTCACTGGATATCTGACTTAGGCACAGTTATCAGGACTTACCACCAAGAAGATCTGGGCCAGGGTATTTTAATGGTGGTTTCATGTGGGTGGGTGAGAACCTGATTCTTCATCCTTATTCAGGCTGAAAACCAGGAATGCACTACAGAGCTATAGATCAGTCGAGAAATTGATTGTTTGCAGGGAGGGAGGCTAAAGTGGCTCAGTTATTCCAAAATTAGCAACTGCTAGTGTGGTGTACAGCTCAGGCCAAATGACAAGTGAATAATGCTAGCCAACACCTCCCCATCTATATCATACCTGCATCCAGCCCCTGGTGACTTCTACTTCCAGAATAAACTAGCAAATCCAGGACTGGTAAATAAATAATATCTGAATAAAATAGTTTGGCAGGATATCTTTAACCTTGCCTAAAAATCAGAGGCTAATAAATAGTTAAATTTAGCTGTAGCTTCTCTTAAGTAGTTTGAACATAAGTCAATATTTTCGTCTTTTGTTGTCTCAGGGTTTCTACAGGAGCAGAGAGAATTTCATCAATGATGTTTCTACACTTTATAGCATTATGCCTTTGTACTATTCTCCATCTGTACCCTTATCTAACATGTTATCAGCTGTATGAAAATAACTAGCAGTCCCTTCAGCCCACGGCAAGTATCAATAGGCAGAATGACAGTGGCTAGTTTGCACACTTGAAATGGTTTATTTGTTGCAATCCTGTGCACAAGATGTTTATCAGTAAGCACCAGACAGCCATGCAGAAGAAGGAGCCTTAATTCTGTCTGAGACAGCCTCTTATTGCTATTGATAGTTAGCATCAGTGTCCAGTCTGAGAAATGGAAGTGCTGCAGGCAACTTCAGTCAAGACACCCTATTGATCTACTGCTTCCTCTGCGTCCCCGAAGCTAGAGAAGAAAAATAAAAAGGGGAGGAAAAGCTTGCTGTATAAGGGGCAATGCAGCAGTCTATGTCTTGCCATCATTCAAAGGGGTGTGTATGTGCATGGATATTCCTGATATTCAGTACCTTAGACAACTGTAAATCACACGCACAGCCATGATAAATATAAACGTCAATGTGTTGGAAATGTCCTTTATATAAGAGGTGTCACTAGAACTACATTTTTAGCATGAAACATTTTTGCTGCTTTTTATTTTTCATTGACTTATTGTGCTTCTGTTATATCCTGTCTAACACAATCAATCTAAAGCATAATATCTGAGAGTCCTATTCATAAATAATACATATTTGGGTCATTTTCATTTGTATCCTACAATGAAGATTTACAAGCCAGAAACAAAACAAGAAACAATGTGTGGAATGCTCTTATTCAGTGGATAAGAATATATTACTGTGATCAATTAATCTGCTTTTCTCTGCATTAGGTGGACATCTTTATGGTACATCCATAAGGGTTTATAACTTGGGAGAGACAGAATCAGCTCTAAGGCTCTAGCATAAAATGCCTCTACTCAGAAAAGAGAAACTTTTCCAAAGTTTTTTGCTAGGTTGAGGCTTTTTTTTCCCCCCTTTGTTGTTGTTGTTGTTTTCCAATGGGAAATACGTTAATTTTGGCAAACCCAACCACAGAGATAACTTATCCATCACCATAGTATGTTGCTCTGCCCTATATTCTACCTCTCATGTTAAATGAAACAAAAAACTGACTACAATAATTCTGGGGATTTCCATAGTGCTGTTCATTCAAAGACAGTCCCATTTTACTACAAACCACACAATTCATTCTACAGGAGGGAAGACTGACGCTCAGAAAGACGCCAGCTCAGTTTTTAGGGCCAAAAATTACTTGGCAAAATTAAGTAAAAAGAAATAAGATCTGTGCATAGAAATTGAAGGAGGAATGAGAGAGGTGAAAGGAAGACTCCAGTTGGTGTTAGTTTGCAGTACAAGAACCTTCAGCCCCTGGTGCAGTCACCAGACTCTGATCTTGGGCCATGAGTAACAGCTCAGCTACTTATCAGTTTTGCCTGCAGAGAAAGAGCAAAAAGTAGTGAGTTAAAACCAGCCAGAGCTACTTTAGGAAGCAAAGTCAGAACACGCAAGAACCTTTGCAAGCAATATAAACTGTTGGGGGAGAGTGGGGGAGAATGGTGGGAATGGGGACAAGGCCGGTCACCGTGACAGTCCCCCTGTTTGCCTCAGAGATACAGCCCAGGCTCTGCTCAGGGCTTCAGACTCTGGGCCTCAGAGTGGGTTATTGCATTAGTTTTTCAAATCTGGAAATTTGCTACAAGTGCATCTCAGATAAAAATTGAAATGAGTTTTGCAACTATGGCAAAAAAAGCAATTTTACATTTCATAGGCCTTTTAAAACCCTTTTCAATAGAAAATAAAAATAACAGTAAGGGGAAAAAAAGGCTACATTTCCATTCCCGTTTTTATAGTTTGACGTTGCAGATGTTTCTGGGTCAGAGGTGAACATGTCTTTAGGTGTCAAAAGATGCAATAACCTGAGTCAAAAATGGCCCAGTCCCCAGAACCGTGACTGCGTGCCAGAATATCCCCACCTCAGAAGCTTGCTGGCAGCAATGTGCTCCAGGTGTCTTACACTATGCAGACCTGGTAGTCATTTTAATATTTTCCATGCTCATGTAAATGGACTTGATGTGTGTTCATCAAATGTGGGAAAATCCCACAGAATTGTGTGCCATCTGTTTATAGGTAAAAGGTCTGCTTTGCTGACAATCCAGTGCAAAATCAGAACACAGAATGAAAGCGAGCACGGTTTTGTTTTGTTCTGGTCTGGTTTTATAAATCTGAGGCTTAATGTCATATTAAAAACCTAACAAAGTTCAAAGGTTCATTCTGTTTGGATAGCAGCACTGTCCTTCTCAGATGTGTGGATATTACCTGAGCTACACGGAGCTCTTAAATCCGCACCACGTGGCTACAACTTGCAACCTAATGAAACCCTGAGCACGCAGAGGAGTCAGCAGGGCCTGGGGAGGATGCAAGGGCCACAGCTTGGTGTCTGCACTGGTGCCCTGAACCAGAAGCCTCTGTGAAAAACCAGCTGACAGCATTTCGACACGTGCGGTTGGCCTCAAGTGAGAAACTCAAGCTGAAGCAAAACCGGAAAGGCTCATTTTGAAAAAGCATCACCTTATTTTATTTAACACCCAATACTGCATTTGGTTTTTTGTTAGAATTAAAGCCAGGTTTAATTCAATTAATATGGTAGATGCCAATCAAAATGTCCATCCTTATTGTCTTGGTCTGTTTCAAACAAGACCATTGGACAAAAGGCAGTTATGTCTGAGCTATGATATTAAAGGAAGGCTGCGGTCACAGAGATTTTCAACATCGACCAGTCACCAGAAGAGGAATTTGAGACCTTTCTTGTCCTTCTACACTCCATGTGGAACGCATGCTTACACTTTTCTACAGAGAACTGATAACCAGACCTGGGAAATTTATACCTGAATATGAGTCAGATGTCAGAAGATGATGTCAAAGTGTTTCAAAAGAGTATTTTCATTACACTAACCATGGACTGAGTCTTGGGTGAAAGAAGAGTTAATGCAGAGGGGAGAAACATCAGAAGAAAATAAACTGATAAAAGTGATCAAATCCAGACACATTCAATCTAAAATCTCAAATAGGATTCAAGATATGCTGGAAGGATGCTACAGCATCAAGCTCGTAAACCATCCACTACAACCTGACAAAAAGACAAAACAAAGTCTTTGTAGAGATATGCTCTGGATGCTCCCTCAGCAAGGTAGGCCAGTGCATGTCCATTGAGACAGGCTCTACTGCTTTTCCCTGGCTTAACCTTGCTCCTAACGCCCCAAACCAGATATTTTAACCTTGCCACCAGCATTGTACTGAGGTGTAGAAGTTGAGAAAGCTAGTGTGAAAGTGCCTGTGGTCAGTTAATTGGGAAAACAACCAGTTCCCCGCAGTATAATCTACCCCATTTGCCAAACGAGACAAGTTTTATATGTTCAATCAGAAAAGTGCAACTCCTCCACTAATGTGGCTGAGACATTTACTTTGAAAACTGAGGAATCTTATTTTCAAGGTCAAGCTGAGGTTTCCTGGGTTCAGACAAAAATACTTTGTAGGGCCAAAGAAATATTTACTGGGTTCTAGGGAGCAGGGAGTAGATGTGTAATTTGAACATATTTCAAGTCATCCTGGGAGGTCTTTTTGTTTTTACATATTTGTGTCTCCTCAGACAACCTTTTTTTTTTCCCCCCGAGAAATTGCTAGTGAAGAAAATGATGACATTTTTTGCCACTACATTTCAGTTGAGCCATTTCCTGCATTGAACCAGAGAACCTACATTATTTACACCCTTTCCAGAATGTATTTCTTTCCAGTGCATCATATGAAACCATATAGACAAGTTTTGTCCAAGGACTGCCATTCCTTGTGTTAAACTAGAAGGATTTTCTGCATAAAGCAATGATTTTCTTTATGTGACCTTTGGCAGTGGGAGTGTTGGAGGGCCAGTGGTAGGTGGGGCTTCACAGGCATCGTAAATTAAGCAGCAGCATTTTACAAACCAGCTCTATAATGAGTAGGTGATTGGAAGATGTGCTACTGCATGCTGGAGATTAACACCCGAACACAAAAACTATCACCTAGCCCAGGAATGGCAGTAAAAGGTTAAAAGAAATATTCAATATTATCAATCATATCAGAAAAAAAAAAAAAAAAAGAGAACTTCTTACAGCTGCCAAAGGAGCTTGGGAGAATTAATGTGTTGGTGTCAAAAAGACTGAGAACGAGTGAAATAGGACTACAGTGATTGCCAGAATCTTACTTGCCTGGAGAGATAACATTGGACATTCAGTTTAACTAGGCAAGTGCCAAGAATCCTCTTGTGGATGCTATGGAGTGGCTTTCGAATATCAGAATGCACACTGACCCCCATCATCCGGCACTTTCTACGGTTTCAGAATTGCTCATTAAGCCAGGGAAACCTCCAGTGAGGTGTGACGACCTGAAAACAGACGGGAGCTAAAGAATCAATGTTTTAAGTAAAACAGCAACTATAAAAAGATCTAGAGCTCCTTCCATGTAATCAGGTAAATTAGCAGGAGTGGCATGAAGCACCTAAATTGGAGAAAGAGTGGAGAAAGGGGGAGTGGGGGAAAAGGAAGGTCCCTTGGGAGATATCGGATAGGATGCTTAGTCTGTGTTGAGGGCAAAAGGTTAAGTGAAAATGAGATGAAGGAATGATCAGATATAGTCAGATCAGAGACAGTTAAATAAAGGAAAGTGCTAACCTAAGGTAAATGTGAAGAAATGCCCTTGTGCTGAGTGTGTTGGTGTGGCTGTTCTTCAGCAGGTCAGGAACAGGAGAGGAGGAATTGTCAGTTCCCAAGCCACACCAATCCTAGTTGAAGCACTTCCCAGTAAAGAAGCAGAAGGGATAAAGACATAGGCTAAAGATTCCTGTCTGCTACTCCAATAGTGTGAAAGGATATTAAAGGGCTTCTAATTACATCTACACTTTTTGCAGGTCCCTTTTGACTGCTGGTGTGATATAAACTATCCTTAGTGATGAGAAAGTCAGGCCTGTGCCATCTGTGGTTTAGTCAGTGAGAAAGATGATGTTCAAAAAATATCAAAACAAAAATACCGAGAATTACTTGAAAGCTCCAAACTTTGTTGGTTGGCTAAAGTTTTCCTGGGTCAAACAGCTTTCACTAGAAGGGGTTTCCATAATAATAAACAAAATCTGTTTGAAAGAGGTGCATAATATAGGAAACAAATGCTTGGAATACATTCTATATAAAACTTCATCAACTATTTTGGTAAATCATTCTTAGAACACTCAGCAAAAAGGACTTGAGGTAATATATTGCACCAGGAAGCCAAAGAAATATCTGTAGTGACCAAGTCTGGAAATGACCACAAGTATTTTGTTCAAAAGCCTTTGGTGGCTTACAGCCTTTAAATGTTTCTAACAGCCTCAGATTTCTAAATGTCAAGAGGAAAATTCAAATTCTTAGACGTGTAATTTAGAGCTCAGTCCTTTTTTTTTTTTTTTCCCCCTCAGGAGCTTAATTAACATGAACAATTAGACCTGGGAATTAGGAAGTTGGAGCTCGAACTCATCTGCTAGGTGCTAATACCTGGGGATACCCAAACAGGATTCCTGAAAACAAATTTCTGTACTCTCCACAATTTGGTGTTACAACTCTTCGAGGTGAGAGAAATTGTGTGTTCCCCATAAGGAGCTTGGTTAGTCCCAGAATTCCCGAAATCCAAACGGACTGCTGCTGAGGAATGCTGCTGGTCCAGGTAGCCCGGCTCGCAAGCTGCAGATTGAGATGCAGATTGAGCTCTGGGTGGGAGCCCGAGACAAGAGGCCGTGAAGTGCCAGCCCTTGGGATAACAAAGGCAGGAAGATGAGGGATGCCAGGCAGGTGAATGGACACTGAGAGACACAGCAGGAGCCGGGAATCGCCGATCTTTTCGTTAACAAAGGAGACGGGTGACGCCAGCGAGGTGATGGACAGGGAGAGGACGGCGGGAGCCGAAGAGCGAGATTGGAGTGCAGAGAGGTGGTGAGGGGATAAAAAGTATAAAAGTCCGGGGCTCCTTGGTTGGGGTCCTCTCGGAGGCACCAGCTCGGGCTGCTCCTGTGTCACTGCGCCGGGAATAAGTCGTTTTATGGAACGAGACATCCGAGACTCAGCTATGGGAAACCTCGGGTCGAGCCGGTGAGGAACCCTGGTGTGACTGCGAGCGGAGTGTGCAGGGAGCGGGACCCGGCGGGTCACTGCGGCTGCTGCTGTGAAGGGGCTGCGGTGCCAGCAGTGACAGCCTCTGCCCTTGGCAGGGTGACTGCCAGCGAGTCTCCTGAAGGTCACACTGGGAAGTTTCCTTAACACTTCTTATCTTTTCAGACTAACAGAGACCCCACATATATTTGTCAACTCTAAGCGACAATGAAAGAAGTCTGAGTCTGTAAATGAGGAGTTTCAAATGAAAGAGGTGGTTGAGGCATTTTGACCCTATTCAGTCAAGGTCAGGTTTCCTCTGAATTATACCTGTTTCCTTGTCTAACATTTTAGACACCTCCCAAGTGTCTATCGACAGAGTTTATAAGTGGCATTACACAATGAAGAAGAAAGAAAGCTGCTCACAGCTCCCCCTTTCCTCATGTGTTACAAAGCAGAGCTCCAGAGGAAGAGACAAAAGAGTGTTTGGGTCCCAGTTGTGTGTGCCTATGGGAAAGGGGTGGTGAAAAGAGGCCAGCAGCTCCTAGAAACAGGGAGGGGAGGGAAGAGCGCAAATCAGCTTTATGAGCCAGCAAATGATGGATGGCTAAATGCCAACTTAGAGCAACGCATAGAATGGAGATTGCATTGTTGCGATTATTAAAGGTTATTTTACTTTTAATTTTTTGTGGTAGGTGTCCTTACTTCTTCCTTACAGAAACCCTTGATTTTCACTTGCTAGATACTTAGATGTGCTTGTCATACCCACAAGGTGATTTCAGTTCTCGGATGCCAGCAAAGCTCTCCGCTGATCAAAACACAGCTGCACAGGCTCACTGGATCTATTCATGGGTGCCACACGACTGGGGTACGTCTGTCTATACCTGTGAAAATAGATGTAATTAATATAACAGATATAATACATATATGCAAATCCAGATGCTAAAAATGACTTATAGTAAGACAAGGTTTTCATTTGCCAAACCATATCAAAGTATCTGAATCAGTTAAGCAGTATACGATCTACACTTGAACTACTGCTGCTGCAGTGACATCAGCACCCTTTTAGTCTATTTGTTTTACAATTGAGCTTGTTTTTCAATGAACGATCCTAAGGAACACAATTTTAAAACATTCTTTAATTAGCTTTTGCCAGGCTGTCACCTCTCTGCAGCATTTAAAAAGCTCCTTCCATCATTTCCCACAAGTTGATTGGACATCAGTCAGATGACAGGGACTACACGAATTCACTGGACACTGATCTTATGACTGGAACAATGAAGGAGCAACTTTCCATCTATTTGATATAAAATTCCTTCAGTGTAAGCAAGGGAACAGAATATTTTCTTATAGATAACCTTTTTGTTCATTACAGAAATGCATATCAACTCCTTTAGTAATGAATAACAGGCAATTTCTTCAGAATGCTTTATTAATAGATTTTGTATTACAATTTTACCTTCTTCACTTTGACATTTATTTCTCCTTTAATGAGTCAAAATGCCTAGCCAAGAGCTCTTGGCTTTAAGTATGTTCTTAACATCAGCATATTAACTGCCACATTCAGGCTAATAGGCTTAACTTATCTCTTTGAGATCTTTGTGGAAAAAGAACCAAACGCCCCCCCGATTTTAAAAAATTGATGTAAATGGAAACTTTGACTTTAGTGGCAATGGAAGACAATAATGCTGCTTCATCATCATCTGAACATTCAGTATAACGGTTTTGCTGCCAAATATCCCAAATATCTATGATAAGTGCCTCTTCTTGTAATAAAAGATACTGAACAAAAAGCAGTTTAACTGAGATTTTGAAGTCTTGATTTGCAACAGTCCATTCTGAACCCTTTATTTTATTTCCTTTTGTATTGTGCAGGCAAACAATAGTTGTAGCTTTCGTCATGAGCTCAAGCAGTACATTTTAGCAGACTGAGCTTAAGCACATGCAGATGGGTGTAACATCAATTTTTTTAAAGGATATTATAAATCCATCTGTAAGCAAATTAATATAAGAACAAAAGAGCATTTTTTCATAATCGTGGGTAATTCTGAGCAAAGTTTCAATGGTTCCTCCCAGAAATCTAGATGAAGCAATTGCAGATTTTGATTATTTTTTAATTCTGACTCTTAAATCACATTAGTATGAGTCCCATTATCAGTGCAAGATAAATCAACTGCGACAGATTTTCTGTAAATACCCTGATTTTGTCTGCTAGAAGAAGGGGCCATGCACAGGTTATCTGTGGATTTACTCTTTGCTCACTGGTGACTGAAGGGCCATTTCTACCTTTCTTAGTGACAGAGAGACAAAACTCACAGCTCACCCGAGTGTGCCTTGCTGGCTCAAAGGCACCTGCGTCAGAGAAACCGAATGCACCCCTGAAGAATGGCTCCACCAAAGTGTTTCTTTATTCAAGATGTCTTTTAGTGGTTATGGTATTTCTGATTTTTTTCTGGTGAAACCAGGAGACAGCATTAGCTTGCTTCTCTGTTTGCCTGCACGAGGAAGTAAGAGAAAAAAATAGAAATTCGTTTAAGAACAAATGAAATAATTCCATCTGCCTGCCTGATTTGACATTTTCAACTCAATTTCTCAGTTTCTCTGGTGAACGATCCAGCCCTTCCCAGCAATATGCGCTGCTTAAATGCTGGACATATGCTACAATAATAACGATTACAAATAATTACCCTAATGGGGTGAACGAATAACGCCAATTAGTTGATGTGATGATGTTTCCATGACAGACTCCAGCTTTATGGAGTTGTTCATTTTTAAGTGCTTTCTGATAGCCTTTGTCAGGCAACAGTGTGACTTGACCACCTCAATTCATAAATCTGTCCTGCTAGATGCATACAGTCATGCACTGTGCTCCTACTTAAATCAAAATTACAACCAACACCTAATGCAGGAGGACTAAGTTTAGGCTTAACTGTAAAGACATGGTCATCATAATGCAGATTTCCTGATGAATAGTTATTAAATAATTTCACTGTCTATTTCCTGAGGAAACTTTAAAATAGAAGTGTTGGTGTGCACGTGTACTTTGTTACACGTTGTCAAATCAAAGTCTGGTTCACAACAACACTTCAGCCTGTTGTTAACCTCGTTAACCTCAGACATCAAATACAAAGGACTTGAAGACATGTCTAAACTTAAACTTAAGTATCATTCGGAATAGAAATGTTTTACTGAATTGAGAATTAAACTGAAGGCATGCTCTTAATCCACAGAGGACAGAGCTTCTTGCTGAAGTAATGTGTAGGTCTGTGCATGAGACTAAAATATTTGATGTCATAATGCTACTCTTGGAATTAAGTATCTGTGAACCTAATTGTTAATGTTTTCAGACCAGACACTTCTTTTTTTTTTCATTTTGCATGTGATTTTCTTCCTTTCTGCAACACAACTGTAGAGAGAAAGGAATTCAAGAATCATGCAGCAGACCAGCAGTAAACTTTGCAGGTCTGCTGACAAAAAATCCACAGGTCCACTGAAATAACAGGCACCAACAAGTTTGTGATGATTCACATACATCTAGACCATATTCTGTTAGGAGGCATGGCTGATCTTCACTCACTCTGGTACAGACACACCAATATTAAATCTGGGCTTACCCCACAGTTTGCTGCCACACTTTCCACTCTGCAGCTGACCTGTGATAACTCTGCTCACAGAGAGAGGAAGTCAGAAGCAGTAATGACCCAGAAGTCTCCCAGACCTCCTGCAGGGGCAATGTTTCCACAGTCAAAGTCAGAGGAGAGAGATCGGTGCTTTGTTAAATTAGGGACTTAACACAGGAAAATGACTGAGGAAGTCACAAACCAAAAGCATGGCTAGTTTTTGTAAAACTCCTAACCAGACACAACCACCAAGTGACCAGAGTTCTGTACTGGACATTAACTTACCAAGTTGTTTCTCCATGCACATTTAGTGCTTCTTGTAGCCCATGAACTGTTTTCTGGAGGAGCACCCTCCCCAGCCACTGGTCTCTTGGTCAGACGTGGAGGCCTGGCTGTATCAAGGTGCTCTCCGTTGTACAGCCATCCCTGCTGCCTGATGCCTCTGGAACAGGCACTTCAGTGCAGCTGCTCAGGCTCACAACTTTCCCACTCGCTCAGAGAGATTCTTCACTCGCGTTTGAGCAGCAGTGATATCACTGCCAGAGTATGTCAGCACTGACATCTTGGAAACAGAAGAGGAAAGGAGACAGGCTGGAAATGCCAAGATTAAATAAAACCAATATGAATATTCTTATCACCTTTTGACAAAAGGCTACAGGAATTCAGAAAAAAAGAGTGTCTTGCAGTTCCACTGATTTGGTACCTCAGTCAGTTATGCCAGTATAAATGGTGTCTTGGAGTATTAAAAAAAAAGCATCAGACTGATAACTTCTGGTTAAGTACTGACAGTTAGGTCAGAAAAGAGAGTTCTGTAGGTACTTCAGCAAGTCAAAATTTTAACCAGTTAATACATACTGTATAAAATACTGGGCTTTTAAGTTGTGGGATTTTTCTGTTTTATTTTCAGACTCAGATTTCCAAATATCTGACAAGTTCCTAAACCTGCCTGTAAAAGTCCCCAAGTCACAAGCCAGTCGGATAAAAATCTGTTCATTGTAAAAAGGGAAGGGGGAAGGGTAGGGAAGAAAAGGTTTGTTGATAAGTTTGCTGCACTATTAAAACGTTTAACCACAGCCTGGACCTCAAATCAGCATTCATGCGAAGTTCCTATTTATTAGAGTGTATGAAAAGTATTCACCAAAATTCTTCTTTTTGAAAGAGATGCACCCCAGTAGCTATGGTGTAAGACTAGATCCATTTCTGAGGAATATGGAAAAGTGAGTGATAACCACTGTCAGGAACTATGCTTTGTCCCATTTAAAGAACGTACTTCTGTTCAAAATAAGCATTAAAATAACAGTGGAGAATGGATGAGGGAGAAATCACAGAGGCATTTATCACGTTGAATCTAGGCCCACACTGACTTGTCTAAATCTATATAAAGACAAAGGCCTGCAAGTGGCTCTGAAAGTGATGGGAACCCATGCTTCAAACACATGTCTTGAAAGAATGTCAGAAATCTCGTTCCCCTTTCGGCTGCGGTTACAGATGCTTTCTCCGGACTGCGGGCTCACCAGTTTCCCTTGTCTGGAGTACTCAAAAATACATTTTCCCCTGGAAGACAGTCTGCATATGCTTACAATAAACATTAACTGAATCAAATGACTTTCACTTCGGGATAAATACTTTCAAGTAAGTCTGTTAGCGACACTCATAGTAAATTGCTAATAATTAGTTTTTCCAATCTACTTGGGTTGCACTAATGAACACAATCACTCCTAACATATTTATACACGGGATAAATCCTGCCTCCCTCTATATGCCTGTGGAAGACCCAAGGTAAAATGGATATATTTTGCTGCAGGAACACATGGGAGCCACTTTAGGTCAGGTGGGCAATCCTGGTGTGTCTCTGAGCTCTGCTGGTTGGGCAACAGCCAGGACAAGCCACCTGCTCCCCGTGGACATCTGCCCTGGTGCTGGGGCTGGAGCAGTCTGCAGCCTTCTGGCCACAAAATATGTAAGTTACAAAACATGGAAACGCTCAGCTCTGCAAAGCCAATGAAACCACATTTTCCTATAACTGTGGCTTCCCCTTTTTGCAGGCTACCCAGCAATGGCTTGCTGTAAATTACACGTTGGTATCTCTAGAGATGGGAAGTTCTTTTCTTATGCTTGTGAACGTAACCCAACACGAAGTGGTCCCCTAACGGGACATTTCAGGGTATTGCTGGAAGGACAACAGTCATACCAACACCTCTCAGCACCCTTCTGCTAAGCCAAAACACAGAAGTATGAATCACAATTATGTCTATACCGTAATTAAAACAACCCCAAAACTGTTACCTTCAGCAATTTGAAGCTGGTTACTGGAAAATCCCTAGATACAACTGAGCAAAGCTCCCAGTAATTTGCTCCACCGACTCCTGAACAGTACTGAAATGCAATCCAGTTATTATTAGAAATTATTTGCATTATTTTTTGTGTAATTTTATTAACAACTCTGAATATCTAAAGAAGTACTGCAGCAGACCATAAGACCCAGCTCTGGCTGAGAAACCTGCATGCATTGCATAAAATGTATGATTCTACAACTCATTAAGTCTAATTTATGGCATATGTAATTAAGCACCTTTGAATTGAACCTAGGTCTCTAGAGATAATAACACTTAGAACTTATATAGGGCTTTTCATCTTCAAAGTGCTTTACAAACATTAACTAATTAACAACATAATAAGACATGAAAGGCCAAAGTACTTACCCATAGTGCTGCATAGCCTCTGTATAATTCAGATTTTGATGTTTTTCAGCGCAAGAACCAATCTGGGTGCACAGAGAGGATTTACCAGTGGTCCCCTTCACAATCAGAAAACGACTTTGTGCACATCATCTCTCTGAATTCCCAGAGTCCATCCCTTCTCCGCTATTTATTGCTGAGTCAGAAGAAACAGCTCCCAAATGTGAAGGAAGGTATGGAAAATAACAGTTCACAGCAGTTTGAGGGTGTATGAGTTTTCAGGGCTTTGGAGGCAGAGTAATGGGCCCTAGTGCAGAAAGGGGTTCTTGGAGAACTCACTGCACAAGATTTCTTGTATGACCTAAGTCCATATCCTTCCCAAGGGAAATCTAATAATAATTACACAAAGTCTCTAGACATTAGCTAAAAGACTGGGGAGAAGGCCTTACTTCAGCTTAAATACACTTTCCTGTAAACCCTACTAAGTTTTTTTCCTTATTTCTGCTCTTCTGAAAAGTCTGAACTATCTAGCCAGAGTGTTTGTTAGTTTTGGGGTTTTATTTTATCACTTGGTCTAATTTACACACTGTCTCAAGAGACCGTGTATCTTGAGACAGAGCCTTATTATCTGAATGAATGTTTTCTTGGTGACAGCGATCTTGCAGATGTTGTATCAGGTTACTGGAATCCCCCCTGAACATTCCTAATGCAGAAAGATGACGGATAAAATAAAAGGGGAGCAATTAATACTGATAGTTTTAGTGACCAGTGCTTCAGACATCAGCCTGTGCCAGCGATCGTTTTCCTGAGCTCAGAATGCTGCCCGTTGTCTGTGCACATGCTGTGCTCGAGCATCACCCGTTCACCAGCAAGAAGGATAATGGCTGTGGTGGCAGGATCTCTTGTCCCTCCCCAGACAGTGCCTCTGTCCCCATGAGGATTCTACAGTGCCCCAAAAACTGAGAGTTTGGGGACCAGTGGAAAAACATGGCGAGCACATAAGGCAGAACAATGCACACGTACCTGCCTGCCCCTGCACACCAAAAATATCTCAGAAACAAACACAAATGACTCAGCAGCAGCAGTGCAGGTGGAGCCCCATCAGAAACTAAAGAAAATGAGACATACCATGGCCCAGAAAATAACATGCCTGCAGAACCAGCAGGCTTTTGTGCTTCCCCACAGACACACAGTCCAGAACAACTCCTGAAAGGTAACAATCTCACAGGAGTAATGCCTACAAGAGATCCTACGATAAACATAGGGTCTAATCAAAAGCATTACGATTTTTAAATGCAAATGTAGAATAGAACTGTCAAAATGTTTTATCCCTAAATTGTGAATGCTAACCTTCCCATACTTATTATATAGCAGTACATTTTAATTTGCCTGGAGCAGAGTTGAATAAAGCAAGCATCACAAACACAATCAAATGGATATTTGAAAGAACTGTTCTTCACAATAGCTGTGTGTCTGAGCAAAGCTTCAAATGTTGATCAATTGATTACCAAAATCAAAGAATACATTTCCCAAATGAGCTTTTGTAAAGCACTCAATAGCACCAGAGAAAAACAGCATAAAGTTCCACAGAACAGCACTTTTCTCTAAAATATTTACTAATGCAACTTTCTACTGCTTTCCTGGTTTATAACTTAGATCTGCACAGATCTAGAATGAAGAATAAAACACTTCTGATAAATCAATGGTTTGATTCGATTTCAGCGTGGCAAATTCACTCAAATAAAGACAGAAAACAATGTGAAATTATCCAAAGGTATATTTTAAATCTTACAGCAAATCACAGTCTCACTGGTACAATTGCTCAAATGACTTTAAAAACTGTAATGAACAAAATAATGGCAAAAATAAAAAATTAACCCTAACTACTAGTGTTCTGTCCATCTGCCATCTCCAGAGAGTTGGTTTCTGCAGCTGCCATGTTTTCCTTTCCAGTGTCAATCAGCTTTGCAGAATTGTCCACCAAACGCACACGGTTTTTGTCTAGTGACTTTAACCTGAAAAACAGGATGAAAAAAGGAAAACTAACTTTCAACGTGAAACAAACCTATTATTTGCTTGAGCTTTCTTATATTTTATCCTCTTTCTAATGGAAAGTTTTCTTGTACCACCTCTTGCAGTAGCTTCATCTGGTGTGCTGTGCTGTCCTCGCCATGATAAAACCTGAGCTGGGGTGAAGATTCTTCAATATGCTCCCTGTGTAGAGCAAAATTCAGAGTTGTTAATAAGCAACTACACTCTTAGCACCATTCTCTTTACTCTCCCATCTCTGGAAGAGGCATTTGTCCTGAAAAACATAATGGGATTTTGACCCTGTCGTGTGGCTGCTGTCCTGTTCTGGAAATGTAGAAGGGAAAAACCTGAAGGATCAAACCCATTTTTTTGACTTAAATGAAAATTTTGCTCAGCAACAACTGAAAATATCAATTGGAAAGCCTCAACCTTCAGAGTTTCTGACATTTGATACTGATGTTCTGACTCTCCTAGGACGCAGATTTTACAGCACTTAGTCTTTCCCATGAGCTGCTGCTTTACTAAGGAGGAAAAACCCCACCCACCCACACCACATTACACTCCCAGTAATTCTTAGAGTAACAGAGATTACACTGATCTGCAGGATTTTTCTCTTTTCTAAACAAATACCTTTCTGGAGCAAGCCTCTATGCTGAAATCCTCTTGGGTAAACAGAGAGCACTCCAGGACTTACTGCATCGTGAGCAAGTGAACAAATATTTAGCCTTATGACGCTTAGGTGGTTGACTCTCTCTCTGTACCTTTGTTTCATCTTCCACCTGGAAAAGCAGCATGGCTGAAGGAACCTGACAGGAAAAGAAAAAACATAAAAAGACAGAGAGGACAGAAGTGGTGGCTGGCCAATGTTAAATAGCGAAACCAGAAATGTGGCAGATCAACATGTTGTAGGGATTGGATATTTTGTCTCTCCTTATATTTTTGCAGATCATTTCAACAGAGCTTTGTTTCACCTTAGCAAAACAGGATTTAGCTGCTATTGCCCTGTGCAGTGAGGTAAGGAGGACTTTCAAGGATCACGCAGACAGCACAGGAAACCTCCCATCATTCTGTATGCCCTCAGGGTGCCACAGGAGATGTCCCAGTTTCTGTCTCTCACTTGTATTTGCTATTTTCCCGGAAACTTACCAGGAACACTCACTCTTTCAGCAGCAGCTGGGTGGGAGAATAACATTTTATTCTATTCTGTCCTTGTTTGCCAGTTAATGAAAGATTTTGTGAGGTAAAAACCAGTTTTTTTTTTTTCTTCCAGTGCTGTTATTCCCATTACGCACATGGACTTTTTGATCCTCCACCTCTGTATCATGTCATCCTTCAGAATCTCGTTCAGCTCCTGAGCTCAGGAGGAAACAGTAGCAATTCTGCCTCTGGATCTTATTTTCATGTAGGTCTGCTAATCACATGGATATCCTTAGCCTTACAACAGGTGATTTAATGGTGTCATTAAGCCCATTTTAATTCTAAAGAACTAAGGCACACAGTAGTTGCTTGGACAGGAGGCTGGGCACCAAACTCAGACTTCCTGTTAAACTCTTCAATGTTCATTCATTTTCTGATACTTCATTTTTTTCTTTTTGCTCCGAAGTATTTGCAGAACAGGTTCAAAAGATATTGGAGCAAAAAACAAGTCAATGAAAGCAATTAAATGAAAGTATTTAAATAACTAATGGTTTTTCTTCTTCTGTATGACTGTCTTTCTATGCAAGAAGGCAAGATGAGGTTCTTCCCGTGCTAGCAGATAGCTGCAGCTCTGCAGAGTTACTGAAGTGCTAATATTGATCAGGCAAGATGGAACATGTTACTGAGGCAATTGGTCAGGCTAAAGCAGTGATGGCAGCACATGGCATATTATGGATAGCTGAAGTAGCTGAGGAAATCTATCTTTCTGTCTATCTACCTGTTTTCCGAGATGTCTATCATCATTGAACTTCGCTACCAAGGAACAAAGGCAGCACTTAATCATCAATAGATAAATACTGTTTATGCCATTAATTGGGGACTGGGTCAGATTTTCCTTGTTTGTACCTTTGCTGCTCTTTTTTTTTTTTTTTAGCTCCTCAGTTGTGAGACAGTAGCATTTTCTCACAGCCTGTATGTGTTGTTTTGGGACTCGTGTCAGTAGCAACAGCACAGCTCTGTGTGTCTGCCAGGGCTTTTTCAATCGAGCTCCTTTCCAGAAAAACAAAATAGCCAAGAGATGAGGGTTACAAAATTTCAAACCCAGCTCCTTTTCATAACACCTGACACACGGTTTGGAAGCAGCAGCAGTGTGTCCAGTCTCTGCACCTGCCCCTTCCCCAGCAGCCACAAGTGTCTGAAGAGCAGAGGGAGTTTCCCAAGTAGTACCTGCTGTAAACCCACAACTTCCGTGGCTGCATTTTCTCTATAGTTAGTATTCAGCAAAGAGACTGCAAGAGTGCAGGGCTGTGTGTTTGCTGGCATTTTTCTTGTTCAAAGCTTTTGACAACACTTTACTGAGGCATATAATGCTGCCTTGAAATTGGCTTCTAAACCACATTTTGAGAAGACGAAACACAGGCTCTTGGCTGGGTGTTTTTACCCTGTGCCATGGCTTGCTTGAGGCAGAAAAGCACCCCATCTCCCCCTTCCAAATCTCTCAGCTCAGGTCTCATCAGTCTGGCCCTGATCACGAGATTCCTCTCTAATGTAACAGTTTCTCTCTCTCTCTCTTTTTTTTTTTCCCCCTCTCAATTTTTACATTACTACTTACAAGCTCTGGTACATAGATTTCCCCCTTTAGTATTTAGGCTCTTACATGGTTTTAAACTCTAAGCAGAATTAATTTATCATTACAGAATCTTACATTAAAAACCATCTTCCTGGGGTAATGTTGGGAGTAATCATTGTGCCCTCTTGTTTTTATCTGAAGTATTCCAAAAGGAGAGTCAGCTAGTCTAAATTAGGCAATGGAGTTTTTGCCTTGACATTTGGGAGGTCAAATTTTGCCTGTGACTGTCAACCTCTCAGAAGAGGAGATGGCATTTGGAGTAATCCAAAACTCCTGCAGAGTTACATTACTGTGGCAGCCAGACGAGTAAATCTAGGCTGAAGATCTATTGGTTCAATTACTGCTTGGGGTCAGGACATGCCATAAATTATTAGATATGCAAATGGAAAACTCTGACTGTTGATGAAAGAAAGATGGATGGATTTCTTAAATACTCATAAT
Organism: Mohoua ochrocephala; assembly: GCA_013398855.1. Lineage (NCBI taxonomy): Eukaryota > Metazoa > Chordata > Aves > Passeriformes > Acanthizidae > Mohoua > Mohoua ochrocephala. The sequence goes on along the minus strand of VZTA01027901.1, from coordinate 145,528 downwards.
TAGTGCAAAGACTACCTATATAAACTGATGTATACTTATTTGCTTGTAAAAGATTTCTGTTCTTAAATTTTACCTGTGTGCAGGTAAAAGTAATTTTTGATTTGTTTTGTTTTATGTGCATGTCATATTTCAGAAATAAACTTGAGAAATCACTTGGAGGTGTGTTTTGAACTTCTTCTGCAATGTCCCTTGATTTTTGGAAGCAGTTTCAGAAAAGTTCAGAGGATGGTAATGCTCATTCCGATCTCACTCACCACAGGGTAGATCTGCAGCACTGCTCTGTGCTCTGTGAACACACACTGACAATGTATTTGGGAGGAGAACCACCTCCTTTGCCTGTGGAGGTGGAGTGTGCAAAGCACGCCACAGACGAGCTCAGGGTTGTGTATCTGCTGTACAGTGAATGAGCTGGCACACAACTTGACCTTATCACGATATGAACTCTGCGGCGTTTCAAGCGATTTTTGTGGACAGGAAAATAAAATGCAATTAAGATATTACTCTACCACACTTGTTTTTGCTGTCACTTAAATCCATTATTTATAGTCTTATTTCTCAGTGTGATTAAAGTTGGAAGAACTTACCCCTACTTTAGGCATGTAGGAAGTCTGCTACATCTATAAAAACTCGCTGAATTTCTCTTGCGGATTCTCTGTTTTGGGAGAGAAGTTTTTACTACATGTAAGACAAAATGATTATGAGAGTGAGAATAACGTGAGCTGTTCAACGCCACCTGCTGCTGCAAGGGGAAATATATTCCCAGAGGCACCTTGGCTGAGCAGGAACAGATGCAGAACCACTGGAAAGCTTGTTCCGCTCGACAGTAACTTTGCAGAAATACATCACAACGCACGAGGGATTATACCTTCCCAAAACCGATGCTGACTTTCCCAAGCAGTCTTTGGAAGCCCAGGGAGTTCCTAAAGGACAGCATCAATCCCTGGCTGGTAACTTCTAAATAATTTTCATTTCTGTCACTCTGGATAGAATGTTTTTCAAAACTATTACAGGCTTTCTGAAAGCTCCTATTCACTGCCTAAATATAAATCTCTCGGGCCACAGCTCTTGCTGTCATTATTATTATTATTTTAATAAGAGTTCACATGGTGGGGTTTGAAAACTAGACAGTAAATTGAAAGTTACTCAGGTATTCCTCAGGTAGAGATCACAAATTAGCTCCTAACGTGCAGTTTATGTAACAGAAAAAAAATTATTAGGAAATACATCATAGCTATTTATAATATATACTACTTTGAGACAGAAATATTCTTTGTTTATGCAGGTACAGAACCACCAGAAGCAATGGAAGGTAAGAACCTGCAGCTCACCTTTTGTACCTTTGAGAGTGGTGGAAGCCAGTGATGTTTTGTGGGTAAAAGTGATGTTTTGAGTGGTGGTTGAACTGAGGCGATCTCATTCCAGCATGACACCAATGCAACTTGGGAACAACTCCTTGAAGCCAACAGAACTGTACAGGGAGAATTACAAAAATGAGAGCAAACAATCAGCTTTCAAATCTTTTCCTATGCAATTCTGACAATCATTTTAAGTTTGTAAGAAGGCTACATAAAAAACATGTATAATTCATAATTTCTGTGTGGAAATGCTAGTAATAAGGAAAAAAGTATAACTTTTAAAGTCTTTAAAAGAGGTTTCAAATGTTATCTGTTAAAACTGTGGGGTTTTTTAATATTCATTTTGATCATATTAGTTCTGCTCTGAATCAATCATGAAAGTATCAAAGTTCAACCAACTTTCCATTAACCAGACAAGGTACTCAAAAATGGATGAAATTTAAGAGAAATACCTGAAATAAAGAAGAAAAATAAGAAACCCACAAGCAATAACAAATATCATACCTTAGTTTATATTAAAAAAAAAAAAAGTTTAACAATCCTATATGTGTATGATATAATTTGTAAAAAAGGAATCCAGGAAAAATCCACCTTGGGGAAGTGAAAAACTGAATAAATTCCACTTTTTGTGTGACTTCTAAACAAGTGTAAATTGTCCTTCAGTGTTCTAATGTCACTTAGTACAGACTTTGGGTCTGTTTCTGTAGGCTGACAGGTTTTAGGAAAGAATAATGCTAATTTTACAGAAACATTGCTTTAAACTTACAAGAAAGAAAGATGCAGTAGAAGTTTAGCAGCATATTTGTATTCCTTAGAGTTCTTTATTTCTAAACCCTCATTTCCCTCTTGTGATACTCATTTAATAAATTTCAATTAGGTTTGCTATATATAACTGTAATTCTGCAACAATAAAAAAGCATATTTTTCAGTAGCTATATTAAGTTGTGGAAGAAAAATTCTCTACTAAACCTTCTGGACTTGCATAAAAATGTGGTTTATTGATTAGCTGGTAATTATTTTTACATTTTATCATGATTTTATTTCTATGAAATGGCACAATGGGCCCATTCAACCAACTTTTGTCTCATTCATATACAGAGATTTTTTTTTAGATTGTGTTCAGAAAGGGAATTCTTTACAGCTAACTCAAAGTACATTTTACTGCCTGGCCCCCTCCCCTCAGTTTGCTTATAGCCAATGACAAACTAATGATAATATATTGGATGTGCTGTCTCTTCTTTTATTGCTTTCTTCTTTGCTGCCTTAACAGAAAGTTCATAGTTAAAACAATTTTTACAGCTTTAACGAATGGAAGCAAATTCATATTTCTAGAACTTCAGCCAGGAGTAACTATATTTTCAGCAGCTGAATTTTCATTAAAATTTACAAAAGACCTCTGCCTTCACTGATTTATTGTTGCATTAGGTAAAACTGCACAGAGTGTATAAAATATTGTGTTACTCCACTTGTTGTCTGATCTAACATGTTATCAGTGATTGCAAGTACATTTTATAACCCCAGCTGCTGAATCGAAAAAAAGGTGATACAAGCATCAATCTCCAGGATAAAATCAGAGCACTTTCTACCACGGTTTGACCTTACTGATGCCTTTGGATAGTCTTACTTGTCTAAGTCCTTGCACCAATTACCAGGGGACGGTTAGAAAATGCAGCTTTAATGGTGCCGATTGAAACTGTTAACAGCGCCAAAGACTCGCACACGGAGAGATTTCCAAATCCCAATCTCTGGGATTTCGCAACCCCAGAGATCTCCAAGCACAAGAAAAATTTGAGGAAACTCTGATGCCACTGCAGGAATGGAATGGAACAGGGCTGCAGACACCAGGCACAGATTCTATTTGTACTCTTTGTTGTCTGCATCCCTGAACTCCACAGTGTCATTTAGCAAATACAAAAAGCTATAAATAAAAAACTCAGACTTCAAGATACAGTTAACTCCAGCTGTAGCTGCCAAATCTTATTTATAGCACCAGGAGACACAGTTAATTACAGGTCACAAAAATGTTAATTTCTGTCATGATACAAGTTATAGTCTAAGAATGAAAAAGCTTCTTTTTGTACCAAAATGGTTTCTTCTAATAGAAGTCTGTTAATTTGAAATACCATCTCTCTTTGTAGACTACAGAACAGGCAAAGAAAGGATAAATGCGCCTTATCAATCTATTTCATGGCTCTAAATATAATAATATTCAAATTAAAATACCAAATCCCATCAGTTTTTCCAAAGGCAACGTACTGTCGGTAAATAAGAACTAGAGATGATAATAAAAGACTATTTTGAGCAGTTTGACTATTTGAGTTGTAGCTGCTTATTATTAACATTAAATAAATTTTGAATTAGTATTTTTAAAATGTTAAATCCTCGTGATAACCAAAAGTGAATAAAAAGATCCACCTTATCAACAAACTTAACTGTTTCCCCCAAGCAAAGAATCACCAATCATTTCAGTGATTCTGAAGTACATGGGATAAGTATTAAGACAAACATTATGTGAAGGATGGAGTTAATTATACTGCATATAATCAGACACTGGTCACTCCACAAGTTGTAATTTATTTTCCCCTTATTTGCATTTAACTTCAAAAGTATTTCAGGAAATGTAAAATAACATGATTTGAGCAGTTACAAAGATGATACGCGTTTAAACTTCAAAACTATGTTTCAAACTCTTAAAAATAAATTACATACAATTTCAGGAAATAACACACCATTCTCATGCAACCTGTAATTGTTGCCTCAAAAATAGTAAACTCATTTTTGTAGGGGAAATATTACAATTTAGGGCAAAAGTATTCATCTGGCAGGTCTTACACAAGAAAACAGTTGGGTAATTTGCAGCAATAAGCTAATCTAAATTCGTAGTGGAGTCTGCTTGGTTAAAATGGTCATATGACTGTAACTTCATATGGAAAATTAGCAGACTGGTTTGAATTAATACCCAACCCCTACTGTAGAGCAGACAGTCTCTTCAGTAAAATGGGGAGGGCTGCAGCCTTCTTCAGCTTGTATTTAACATCACAACTTCGTTTCTTTATCTTTTCTTTTTCTATTTTTTCTTTTTTGTTTTGTTTTGTTTTGCAGGGGGAGCTTCTTTTGAGTTTGAGTCCTTAGGACAGGTTTACAATCCCTGTGTATACGAACATATCTAAAATTCCAGCATCTAGGTCAGTACTGAGCTTTCTAAATACTTAACAAACATCTTTTTGTATCCCTTCATGTCAGATTTAATTGTCCATGGTGAAAGGAAACGCTAATCAGAATTCAAGAGAAGTACTCTAAGACATGTATCTTTCCAACCTGAGCTATCCTACGATCCTGGGAAAGCATATAAGGAAGAAAGCAAGTTTTCACCTTATTTAAAACATCAAAACAAATTAAATAATTTAAAATTTTCATTATTAACTACTGCATGGCTTTTATACAACTATAAGAGTGAGGTGCACTGAGGCACATTGAGGGAAAAGCTCACTTCACAAATACCTTGTTCCTTTCAGAATCCGGCCCGGGAGGATGGTGTTTGAGAAGTATTAAATCATACACTGCTTTCACAAGATTATTTCAGTACTTGTGAAAAAGATCTCTTTTCTATTCTCTGTTCCACGGTTTCCCCAAATATTCCTACTATCTGTTCACTCTCCGTAGTTGCCCACCACAGCTGGTCAGGAACGTGTGTGGGGGCTGAGAGAAACACAGACTTGCAGTGCACTGGCTTACTCTGCTTCTTCCCAGCAGCAACACAGCCGGTGTAACTCCAGGCGTGGTAGTTTACCACACTGAGACCAAGCCCAGGGAGACACCTTGCTGAAAAATAACAAAAAGATCCACACAAACAGCTGAGAAGGTGCCTGCAACTACCGAGCCCTTTGGGGTAACTTACACCGGGACAAACCACACCAGAGTCACAGCCCTCAGTTCTTCCTAAGCTGGGGTCTTCCTTGGGGCTGCTTCCTTCTGGGAACCATTCCATTGCATGTAAGCTACCATTAAGTCCAAGAGGAGTGTAAGCACCTCTGTAACCCATCCAGGAAAGCCTGGGCCCACTGAAGCCAACAGAAGCTTTCTATTTGCTTCCAAAGATGCTCTGATGTCCCCAGAGGGAACAGTTTTTTCATGTGTCTCAGGTCCACATTTGATCTGCAAAACAGATCCTTTGCAACTGAGATCTCTCTTACTTTGTTTTTGTGTGGCCCTATGTAAACAATGATAATGCAGTTCCAACTGAATATTATTTGTTGGAAGGTCTGTCATCTGAAAAGTATTAAAGTTTCCTTTCATAGTTGATGTAAGCTTTCATCTGAAAATAGAGATCTTTACGAATATACCTGCACAAAATGCACTAGGATCTTTGAAAAACAAGCTTTATAAAAATGTAAATGTAATCTACAAAAATTACAGCAGACTTTGTTTAGAGCAGTCTTGCAAGCAGGAGGCTTGTGGCACTGCATGTGCAGCAGTGGTGGTTGTGCAGCCGTGCTGGTTTGCACAGCTGGCTAGGGACAAACAGGAAGGCAAGGTCCTCGCCTGGCAGAGCTGACAACTTCAATCAGGGTGACAGTCTAACACAGAGTGACAGCGGTGGCCTTCAGAGGGTAGGAAGGGCAACAGCAAACGAAGATCAGGGGAAAAGTGATTTGCAAGAGCACTGTTTTGAAGGGACCCAGATGAGCACACTGTTGCAATACCTTAAGGTTGGTTTGTTTGCTTTTTAATTTCAGGAGTGTCAAACTCAGGTGTGGCTGCCCAGATATCACCAAGCTGATGCAAAGAGGAAGAATTTTGGTTTGGAATGGAAAATGACAGAGCAAGAGGACAGGAAGAGCATCTGGTAGGAAAAGCATAGGGAGGAAGGACCTAGAACAGCAGCATTTTCTCTCAGGCTTCGTTACATCTGTAAAATATCAAAGCATCCTAAATAATGTGCTGTTGGGCAAGTGCTTGGGAGTGATAGGGATGGGCAGGAATGGCAGCAGTACCAGTGCATACCTATCTTAATGAAGTCTCACACCGTTTTTGCAACAGCCCTTTAGAGAAATCACAGCACACCATTCTTAGAGAGCCAGTTTGGCACAGCCTCTCCTTATGTAGGAAACAACTCGTAGGAAATACTCCTGCAGGTATAGGAGTGAAATTATCTGCTGCAGTAAATTCACAAGTTTAGCATTCCTTGCTACTGTGACCAAAGGTTAATGTTTTGCTGCTTGACTGAATCAAAATCACCAGCTGCCTATTACATATTTTTGTGGTCTTGCTCACACATTTGACTTCAGCAGAGTTTGAGTAGTCTAATTCTCTGAGTGGTAAATGAAAGCCATGTATGTAAGAGATTAAGTTTTGTTACTGCAGAACAAAGCAATTCCACAAATGGTTTTCTCTTGTAGCTGATTGGGTCACCAAGGGTAGCTCCAGCCAGCACAGGCAGCTTCTGGCTGCAACATGCTGGGTGACCATCAGCCTGGTGAAAACACGGAGAAGGAGGGACTGCAGCAGTCTGGAACAAATACCTGACTTCAGGGCTACGGCTTCCTTTGGCACAGATGGCTCCGTGCAGCAGGCATCACAATGTGTGGTGCTGAGCAACAGCCATCCCTGACACAGATGAATGCAGAATGAGAACATTAAAGACTTTCGGGGAGAAGAGGAAGGGGTTTGGAGTACTCTCTCATTTCAATCCACTTCCAAAAACTACAGAAATTGAATACTACTTAAAAAAAAAAAATTCTAATCCAGATGCTCAATAATATCCCACAAAACTTTGCTTAATTTTAAATACACTGTAACATTTGAATGGAGGCCTCTTATATGCATTTGTTCAAAAATGAGAGTAAAAACCTAAAATTCTTTAAACTGGTATTCTATTGTACGGCCGTGCTCCTACTCAGAGTAACTAATTGGATAATTTAGCCATAGAACTGACCTGAACAATGTTACTCTCTTGAAAGTTCACCTTTCTGTCAAGTTGGCAGTGAGTGAATTTGAATGATTTGGAACTGTCCTTGCAAAGTTGTGCCTGAGCAGGGTCACGGAAAGCAGCTGTGTGGGGCACGGGGTGGAAGTGTTAACCAGAGATGTTCCATTTGAGAGCACAGGTCTGCGAGCTTCCCACTGAACTATAATTTACTGTGCAAATGCCAAAATAAAAAGAGCTAAGGTTTTTTACTGAAAATACGGTGACACTGTGTTAGTTCTCGAAGACGAAGAATGGGAGTCACCGAGGATGAGGAGGTGCACTGCAAGTGCCAGAAAGCAAGCCTGAAAGGTAGAGGGAGCAGGCTATTTCTCTTTGTTATCGAGTGAAATGACTCCACAAATATGACAATAAATCACTGCAGGAATCAATCTGAGCGGAGGCAACTGCTCCATGCTGATAATGCATCAATCAATATTTAATGTTTACACTTTAATTAATCTGCACGTAGGAAGCATTCTTTCAGTGACAAAAAAGTGATGAGAAATAAAACACCTTTTATATCAAACAGCGACGAATGGCTGCCTATCTGTGAGGCTTTGATTGGGCCCTCAATTGATCATTGCAGCCTCTTTCGATTGCACCAGTGTGCAATGTCACATTTGGGTATAAAGCAAACACCGTCTCTTTGAGGGAAGGAGGGGGAGCTTCTGAATCTGCTTTTGAGTGATTACAACTTAATCAGAACAAAGAAAGACTGATAGCAAAGTGAGTTCTTTGGAAAGACTGGGCAGAAGCAATTAAACAAAAAGATTTTCAACATCTGCATCAATGACACCTATCTGAACAGATTTTTACTGTGTATTACAATTATTGATACCTGCTAAGGCTTTGCACAGAGAAACAATTCAGATGTTGCCTGGCAAAACTGCCTTGCCTTATCGGAGCTACCAGTGGAGACCGAGAATTGGTCATTTTGTCGCTGTTCTGAATGTCAGGGAAGGGCCAGGTGCGGTATGGCCACGGGAGAAGTCACAATTCCTGCCTCAGAGTGTTTTTCCTCACAGCTCTGTTTAACCCTTGTAAACTCTAGTTCCTTCTTTTTAAAGGGCCTGATTCATTGTTCATTGATGTCAACTGAATGACTTCTATTGACTTCAGCAGGCATTGCATTAGTCCATAGATGAATGGTATTGAAAGGCACAGTGATGAAAGACAAATGAAAAGACAGTGATACTAGACCAGTAATGTTCAATTATTCCTTTTAAAAAGAGGAATACTACAGCAGTACATTCTCCATACATAACTAAAGCTTTCCTAGGCTTATGTCTAAAACAATTGTTTGAAATGTACAGACTATTCACATAATAAATGCAATAGTAGCTATTAAAAATACAGAGAGATTAGCATTCTAGAACTTAGCTCAATTAAAAAAATTAGAGATCTGAATCCAGATAAAAAATTGCCATAACCTCACAGAGGGAAATTTTATGCTATTTTGTGTGTCAAATCCGAGTTATTTTTCAAAGCCTGTCATGAAGTTAGGATCGGGCAAGGGACCTATGCAAATATCAAATCATTTTAAGCTTTTAAGTAGACCTGCCACTAATTAAAAACAATTACAATTTTGGTTTGTTTTCACTGAAGAACTCTTGTTGTTTTACTAGTAAACAAATAGGAGGATTGTACTTAGGATCCACTTAAAGCATGTTGCCAAAATGCCTGCCCAGATTTGGGACTTCCCGGTTTAGGGTGCTCTGACTGCTGGCTTAGCCAATACTTGAACAAAACCCAGAAATTTTATTATGGTTTAAAGCCATATACTAGAAGGAATTTGAAAATAATAATCCTCAGTCCTGTAAGTTTTTATTTCACTACTACTGGACAACATTTCTCTGTGGTTCACAGCATTTTTCTGTCTATTCCAAAAGTCTAGGGCACTCAGAAACACACAAGAACCCGGGTATTTTGGAATATCAGCAGCAAAGTATTTCAAGCATGAATGACATCAGAAGACTTCCCTTTATTGGTGAAAAAGTTTTGAAATATAGTAGCATACAAAAATGGAAGGAAGTGTTCACTGAGGAAATGAAAGAAGATGAATATGACATTTAGAATGCAATAATAGAACTGACCCTAACTTTTTACTTCTGATGTTTCCTTGTCATTCCCACATTTTTTTCCCACAGAACTTTGCATGTAGATAAACAAAACCCCACAGATTTCATAATCTTCATAAAAATGGAGACAATGCCTTCTCACCAAAATCCACGAACAGCTTTTCAGCAGATTTACTACGTACACACATATCTCCATACAGAATTGAGCCTGCCGTCTATCCTTTCCATAAAAACTTCTTCCCCCTTCTGTGCAAATAAGTTGAACAAGCTAAAAAAATGAAAGGGCAAAGTCAAAAGAGAGGAATGCTCTATTGTAATGCATGGTCAACTACAAATATTTATAGAAAAGATGAAAACACTCCTGTGTGCACATCAGGGTTGCCCTAGGACAGCTTTAACATGCACAGTTAATGTTTATGGAACAAAACCAACTTACTGAATGTGAAATCTTCATTTTCCTCATTTGCACCCAAAGTAAAGGTAAACTCACAAAAAACCAAAACAAAATGCAAACAAAAAACCCCTTGCTGGATAAAATCCTGAGGCAACAGTGCAAAAGCACTTAATGCTGTCACTCAAAGGCAGAAAAACTGAACAGAAAAAGTTGCATTTTCTGATGATTTTATTCTCCGGTTGTATACATCTTGCTGCACACAACTGGAACAGCAGCCCAACCCAGAAAGTCCAATCCCAGCCCCCACGAACTACAGTTTCTGTGGAGCTCCAGAGCTGCACGGGTTGGTTTGCAGCAACAACCCTGACGGGCAGGGACATAGGTCACATACTGCGGCTTTGAAACCCCATCAGCTGAAACTTCTGAGGACACGAGTCCCTAAGGTTCTTTGGCACACTGCTGGAACCTTTCCTCTAGCAAAGGAGATACCCTCCTGTCAGGGCTGCACTGCAGCGAGTCCCCAGGTATAATCACTGTGTCAAAGTGTCAAGCCCGAGCACCAGGGCACTCTCCCAGCATCACTTCTGCCTACAGCTGTTGGCATTAGTCCAAGTACTTCCACCTTAGTTATATAAATAAGGAGCACCCAGTGAGATCTAAGAGTACCAGTCCCTACTTAGCACCAGGGCTTAGGCTAGTTTTCCATCTCAGCTTGTCACAGCTGTCTGCTGCATAAAAAGAGTCTGAAATGTACTAAAAAACCCTGGAAGACTAATAATTCATTAAGCTGACAAATGAAAAGTAAGTCCTATCGATCAAGAGTAGAACTTCTTGGTTATAAAGGAAGCATATATTATTCTGACAGTATTTTCACAAGATAAGCTGAAGTTACAAAGAAGACAACCAATTTGATTCAAATAACTGTCTCTCCTCAGAAACATTCATGATTGCAGTCATCAGGCACAAGTTGGTGGGGTAGCATTACTACTCCCATTTTGAAAAATTTGGATAACTGCATAATATCAAGGAAACAGGACTGTATCACTATCACAGGCTTTCTGACTGCTGATCCTATGGAAAATGGTAAGCAAAGGGCTGACTCCTGCACCACTGAATCACTGCACTACTAAATACCAGGGTGGAAGGATGTGCAATCACACACACACGGAGGATAACGTCTCTTCCATCACTAGCACTGAAAAGCTCAGGGCTTATTGCACAGCTAATGAGAACAAACACGTTTGCAGCTGGCCTTCCACCACCTGTAGAAGGTGAAAGTCGGCCAAAAGCCTACAAGACTCTCCAGTTGTGATGAATGGATGGAAACCAAAGTGTGGCTCAGATTCAAGCCCTAGACTAGTTACAGCACCGTAACTGTGCCAACAGACCCACTTAAGAGTGAAGGGCCCAGAGTGAGAGGCAGTCTCCAGTATTCTGTGATGGTAAAATACATTAGGGCAGGCATCAATTTACCTTGGTTAGTTATGTTTTTAGTTATGCTGTATTTTTGTGCCCAGGGGCCTAATTTATAATTGTAATAATAAAATGTATTATGAAGTATAAGCCAAGCACATGCAGTTTCTAATTCTATTTCCTCTCAAAGGAAAGAGCTAAGCTGTTAAGCTCCAGGTTCTTTCAACATTTCCTATTTGCGACAAACACAAAAATCTGAAATCAGAGATGTACCACTGCAAGGCTTTTACAAAGTTCAGGTAAAGCAAGTTAAATGTCTGCCTTTTTCTTCTTTTTTTAATGCTCAAATGACATTTCTAGCTCCTCAGTGTCACAGCTGTCACAATGCCCCATTCTGCAGGTAGACTGAAGTTACGGTTACAACTCCAGTTCAGACACCCTCCCCACGACAGAAAAGTGACCATCCCAAAGCTTCCAGGGTAGCACTTCTTCCTACGTTCTTACAGAGAGAACTTATGGGTCATCTGAGGGACCTTCCAGTCCCTAAGGATGGGGACAACCCAAATTCTCTTAGAAGAATGGCTCTTACTGTGGCTTGGTTGTAGGATTTAACTGAACAGTCCAGCTGTTAATATTAAATTAATTTTGCCCCTGGTTGTACATGAGAACTGGGGGACAGTGTTCTGCTATCTCCTTCCCTCTTGGCTGGAGCACCCTGTGCCATGCCCCAGCAGGTGGCTGGTCCCAATTCTCCAGGTCCCCTTGCTGCAGGCTCTTACTGTGCCACATTTAGGAGAGCAGGAAAACAATTTGTATGAGAACAATTTAATGTTAACAGAAAACTATGTTTAATTATTCAGATTGTCAGTAAGTTATTTAAAAATATGACGTTAAAGAGCAAGACTAGCAAGTGTACCATTAATCCACTGTTTTTACAGTATATAGTATTTGTGCTATAAAGAGTAGTTTTAATAATTAAAAATGAAGAAAAAATTACTGCAGTAATTTTTACTCTCGATTCCACTGATTAATGTTGATATTGACAACACATTAATATTGCTCAACTTATTTAAGCTGAATAAATAACGAGGAAGAGTTAATAAGAATACAACTACCAAACATAATAATGGTCCTTAATCTTATGAAATTGTTCTTTACTCACATGAGCAGTCAGTCTCACTAATGTCAGTGGCCCAAATTTTGCAGTCCTTAATCACATACTGTTACCTTCAGTAGCTGTTGTTCCCAATTTAGGATCAAAGCCCATGGTTTGCTGGGGCCATGCTTTCAAGGGAGGATTGGGCCCAGACTGTTAATAAGGGGTTTGGTGGCTTACAAAGAGGTGATTAAGATCTTCCTTTGAAAAAACAGAAAAAGTAGAGTTCTTCTTTTGGATTATAACAGCACAGATAGCCGTAGCTTGCGGATTTCAGAGTATTAACTACTAATCCACAAGTGAACTGAAAGGTTTTTGTTTGTTTGTTTTGCTATTACAGTATTTAAACTTGTCAACCTTCAGTTCTCAGTAAGTCATACTTAAGTTTCTTAGCAAAATATTTTATCACATCTCTGTGAGTGTGCCTAAAAGTTTGAGAGATCTCCTGGTTATAGGCAAAACCCAGGGTAGTCTTTTTTTTTTTGTTTGATTTGGTTTTATTTAATGAAAAGCTTGTTCTTATTTCTGAGAACCCAAACCATGAAGTTTTGGAAACTAAGCCACAATATAAAAGTTTCTATTTTCCTTAAGTGACATTCAAGGATTGTTGTTTGTCAGTGACAAACAGAAAGTACTTAGTGTAATTATTATAGCACCTCAGTAAAAATCAGACTGTAGCCGTAGGTGATTGCAGCTATAAAGTTTCCAGAATAGGAACAATGAGCCCTATGAAACTAATGAAAAAAATCGCCAACTTCCTCACTCCAAAGTCTGATTTTTACAAGGACTCCACTTCTTCCTGGTTGCCAAAAATGAACAGTTTATTTGAATCTAGCTTAGGTCTCCAGGAAAACAATTTTAATGTAAAATTGAATAATGTTGCACCAATGACAGGATAATTAAGTGGTTTCAAAATTGAGCAATATTTAGGTAGTGTGCCCCACTAATGAAAATGCAGAAATCATATTCTAATGATAGCATAACTAAAGATGATAAATATTCAGATATACCCTTTGCTGTATCACTGTACTGTAATCAAATCAATTAGAAATCTAATGACTACTTTGACACAAACAGGTATTTAATATGCTGAAAATGTACCAGATTTCCCCCCTCAAGCATTAGTAAAATCCCCAAGAAAATTAAAATCCAGGTCATAGCTAAATTCCTTTGAAACTGGGATTTAAATAAAAAAAAAAAAAACAAACCAGAAAAAAAAGAGTTTAGTCACTGTAAGAATTCTTTGTGCTGTTACATTTTTATAAGGTTAAAGCTAAAAATAAGATCAAAATCTTTTGGGAGGTTACATTAAAAAATAGACCAGGTGTGTTCAGAAACCCATCACGCATATGCCTGTTAAACAGATGCCAACCAATAAATTAATTAAAGCTACTCTCCTCTCGAAATAGAAAAGAGGAAAGAGCTGTTAGGGACATTTATGGGGTGACGTTCACTTGACTGACAAGTTTTTCATGCTTGGCCTCTATTGTACAAACCTCTGATACTTCTCAAACATTTTCCGAAAGGAAAATGAAATCCCTGTCTGTGAGTAAGAGAATTTAGTAACCTGTTTGTGGGCAGTCAGACTGATGCTGGAGATATGGCGTGGCTGTTTGTCAGCCGGGAGAAGGGAATTAAGGAAACGAGGTTTCAACAGGACCTGACGAAAATCCTTGCTAATAACCCCTGCCATCACACTCAGGAAATCAGAGTTTGCATGTGAAATATCTCACTATCCTTTGTATGCTGTACTTCGTTGTGACAATTAGCACCTCAGCTGATCAAGTGAAAAAGTGTCTTGTGCTGATCTTAAATCCTACTATACTTATAGGACCTGGAAAAATAAATAGAAAGGCCTTTGAGGAACAGTAAATGGCTCTGAAAGGGCTACGTAATTCCTCGAAACATAAACTTCTCTCGGACTTTAAGGACAAACAACATTAATTTCTACATTTCTTCTTCCGATTATACAAATTTAATTTTTTTCTGGAAACCACACAATTGCTGCAAAAGGAATTAGTGGATGTAAGGGGTTATTAAACATGGCATTCACCCACTGCTCTTACACAGAAAAGGCAGCTCTGAAAAAACCAAAGCTGATTAATATGAAAGGCAGCTAACCTAAAAACTAAAACTTGAACTGAATGGTGTGTGCTAATCTTTCTCAAATACACTTATGAAAGCTAAATTTGCTGGTATTTGCCATTGCTATGCAGGCTAAGTGTTCATGTGAATGATATCTCCACAGTTCTGAGCAAACCAGTGAAAAACAGAGAGTTTTGTCCTCACTGGTAATTTTCTCCATCTCTTGTCTATCCACAGCTGCCTGAATAGTGAACACTTCACAATCCAGGGTCACTTGTGATAAACTTTGTTAAAAAGCTGCCATTCATTACTGGTAATTTCCTTAATCCTCAAGTCTCTTGTAAGGAAAAGATAGAAATTCTGTGTTATATATTTGCTCTGCTGGGTCTACAAACAAAATAACTCAACATGTTAGCCACATTAATAAAATACTCACCAGATCAAACTCTTAATAGCCAGCCTTAGACTCGCCATTGTTTATTGATGTTTGTTTGCTAGCCTATCTGGAGACATAGGGAAAATCTTAATAGCTCTGGCCACTCATTAGCAAAGTACCGCCAAGTCCTAATCCCATAAAGATATTAAACTATTTTTCCTTACAATAGCAACAAATGGAGGGAATTCTCATTACTTATTAAGATGTGGTACATTCTTTGCATATTGAGTTTCTTCTTATACTTTGAACTCTTATCCCCCATCACTCTGTTTCTGAGGCTGAGATCAAAGTAGATCGGCCTTACAGAGCTGCAGATGAGTGGCCGCCTTTCAGAGAATATTAATGCCCTCCTGAAGGGCCCGTCTGGGGAGGAGGTGGATTCCTCTGATGGGAGAGCCCTGCCAGCCCAGCCACACCAGGCCACCACTGGGGACACAGCACAGACCGGCTGAGGTGAGCTGCTGACCCCAACTTAACTACGTGGCCCAAATCTCAAAGCAATACTGAGCCCAGGTCTCTTTTGGAACCGGAGAACTGCGTAAATCTGAATTCTGGCAAACTGGCACAGAGCAATTTGTTTTATAGCAGGAGAATATGTGACCAATTTTGTATTTTGCATTGCAAAAAAATTCTGGTCTTTCTGGTTCACACTTTTGCTTCTTCGGTTTTAGTTTTTATTTCCCTCTACCTCAGCTACTCAAGGACGGGTGTTATCAGCGAGCTCACGGGCAGCTGGCAAGACAGTGCTCCCCTCCCATCTCCCACTTCCAGCAGGGATCCTACCATACAGGGTTTCTTTCTTGCCTTCAAATTTGCTTGCAAGACTTTTAAAGGGGAATTACTTTAGAGCTTGTTAAAGGTAAGAGTAAACATGGTAAGTACTGAGACATTCAGTGGGTATCGGAAAAGAAGAAATGTTATATTCATTACAGAGGAAAATCTAGTAATAAAAAGTATTACCTGCATTTATAGCCCTTGTAACCTAATTTTTGTGACAAAGCAAAGAAGTAAAAACATTCCTTTCTGCCTTTCAGTGACCCCTATAAGAAACCCCCCATGGAGTCATTTAGGATAGTAATTTGAGTGAAAATATATGCAGCCTTTACTTTGCTTGCTCTTCTTAAATTAATAACCCTCACTGATAATTAATCTAAAAGTTTCTAAAGGTATTTGCAAAAATGTCCTCAAATTAGTAAGCACTTAAAAGAAATAAAAACTTAAAAGACATTATCCACAACATAAAAGAGTAACAGAAGACGGAGCTGCGTTGTTCAAATGTTAAAACTGTACATAAAATACTCCTTCAATATACACTGCCAGTAAAAACCAAAGCAAAGCAGGTCATTAAAATGTCAGACTTGGGGCAGAGTGGAAAAAATGCTGTGTTTAAAAGTAAACATGTAGACCTTTTATAATTATTTCCCCTTAAAGTTAACTGTTAAAAAATACCCCCAAACCAACAACAACCAAACCAAAACAACCTAAAACTAACCCCCAAAGAAACAACTGCAGCATCAGGATAGAGTCAAAGTCTAGTTTTAGTCTTGTTCCTAAGCAAACCAAAGGACACTTTTTGAGTCTTTATGCAGCTAGATGTCAGCTTTGTTTGTGAAATGTCATTTTCCTTTTTCTGTTTTTTTCTAAAGCAAAAGCAGAGTGGTGAGTTGAAGCCATTGATACCCGTGTCATGAGTATGCTACAGCTGAATAACAGGAGCACCAGAAACCTTGGGAGCCCCACGTGCATCTGGAGAACCCTTGGAAAGATGCTGAGGTTCCATGCACAGCCCTGTGCTGACTGATGGACTTTCACACTCACTGTTGTGGTGATGTTGAGTCTCATACAGGATTTTAGCACTCTGTAAAGAGCTCAGAGTAGAAAACCTCAATGCCTTCTCCTCACGTGAACTAAAACTGCCCACCGAAACTGGCAAAAGATTGTCAGGATAAGTGAGATGCTGTGGTAGTTACTGGGGAGCTGGAAGACACATCAATGACACTTATTTGAATTAACCAGTTTTGCAGTCCAGTGCAGATGAACCAAGATAGTAAAAGAAAAACCAGTGTGTCTGTCTCTTCAGACACAAACTATGTTGCAGTACTGAAAATAAAATGTTGTATACTGGTGTCGCTTTTTCTACTTCCAAGCTTTTTGAGCCAGTAACAAAGACTAATGTCCTTCTGATTCTTCAGAGCTGAAGGTTTTAATTTCCCTTCTACTGGAAAAAAGCGAATCATGGCCCCAAAGAAAAAAATTTCCATCTCATTAATTTTGTATATTTTCAGCAAAGTGTCTGCATATGAAGTCAGTATATAATCTGCACTGAGCTGAGTTCCTAAACTGTGTCTAAAAGGTGGCAATGCCCCAGTGACAGCTCTGTCCAGCAGGCATAATTCTACAGTAACTGGGCTAGTGCATATCTGAACAACACCTCTGATGCGCACACTTATTCCAGATTAATTTTGGTTTTACGGAAGTAGATGGCTCATAAAGCACAGATTAATTTAATGATTAAAAACCAAAAAAGTTGTACCCTCAGGCAGTGTCTGGGACTCCCATTGAAGTCCATGAAGGAATACAGGTAACTTATTATGTCCTCTAACATCTCTGTATCTCTGTTCCCTAAAGCTAACAAACACCACTGCTGAAAGCACAGGTTGTCACATTTACAATCAGCAATTAAAACCAATTTTCTTTCTGGTTTCCATCTGATAAGAGCAGTGCCCGAAGTGGAGAGACAATGGAGAAACACATAATAGCACCAACAAATTCAACCTGTATTTAACCAGTCCTTTTTCTTTAAATCAGCTTCCACAATGCAAATATTTGTAAGTTGGAAAAAAAGCCTGTAATCGTGTTTGGCACACGTTATACTCAAAATACAAAGACCATGGGAGAATTTTAGCCTTCATACTTATGAAGTTTCTTTTTCTAGTTTTTGGTATTTTATGTATTATGATCAAATATACCAGGAGGAGACAGAGCTATGGACAAAGTTTTAGGTTGGTATAATTGACTCAGCAGAAAAACAAAGGCATCTTTAGACAGCTGTGGTTCCATGGCTGTTAACAGCAGGTCTGCCATGCTCAATACTTCCCTCAGCAGGTATGATCATTGATTCTTAGTCACAGGCTTACAGTGACAATGAAAACAGCAAAAGCATACTGTATATGTATTTTTGACAGCTCTATTGTTTTCCTTCTATGATTAAAATGATGAGTAATACTTTCAAAGGATTAAAATTATATGCTGGAAAGTTGGTTTCTAGCCACACATAAAGCCTCCAAGCAAAAAGTCAAAATTTCTCAAAATTTCTTAAATTTTGAATCAACAGGGTGACTTTAGAGCACTTCAATACTTCCTATAATTTCATCAAACTATTTTGATGCCGTACGAGGAGCTTAAAGCCAGACTGAAAGCACCATGGAACCCATGGCTTGTGACCTGTGGCTTTGGTGACGGCAGCACACCATGACCCTGGAGGGCTGTACTCAGTTATAATGATAGGTTTGAACACCATTTCTTTTCCTTTTGTCTACAAGCATTCAGGATGATAATCCCAGTTTAAACAGATTTTCTACTCTCATGGCACCTCTGGAAGTTCTAATTTCCTTAAAGATAAGCAAAAATGTTAATTTAACCTGTAATCTTTGTGCAAAATCAACTACTGTCAATAGTGGGGATTCCATAGCTTGGAAAGAGGGTTCATTTCGGGTTCTTCGACCTAGATAAAAAAGAATGAAATAACTTTCTCTGAAAATATTAGCTTGCTAGCAGTTCATTGTGAGGATGTCAGAAGCTTGTTTTTGCTGATTTATTATATAACTACTGCTACTGTCTTCCTGGCCACAGGCTAAACCAGCAGCTAGTTCTCCATTACCAAACTACCAAAAAAAAAGCAATTTGAAAGTACACATTAAATATTTCAAATGTTTTCTTCAAAAAGACTTATCATAGATCTTCCGTCAACATGTGCCATATTCCAAGAAAATCTCTTAAAATATGCTTTTCATGAGCATTTGGCACAGATTGCTCAGGAGTTTAAAGAAACTGGTCTTTGTGCTGTATTTACAGAGCACAGGCTCAGCTGTCACCCAAATACAGGCAACCTGCATTGAGCCATCATTTCCCCACACATCTCATTTCTAGATATTGAGTAGGAGAGATAAACCTCCACAAACACCACCTACATACATAGAGCACGTGGTACACATAACATTAAATACCACCCACCCTCTGCAAACAGTCTTTCTTCAGGGTTCCAGTCTCTATAATTCAGCCTGAATATGAACTAGAACAAGTCATGGCCATCAAGGTACTTTGATGTTCTTATAATTTCAGAGGGTTTTTTAGAGAGCCGATCAGCAAAGTCTCTAGGATTCTTCTCCTGAAACTTCCATTTCCCAGAAGTCCTTACTCACATTCTCTATTCCGGTCAACTCTGAAGACCGTAGGCCTATTTTTTTAAAATTGGTGGTTTGCCTTTTACTCCAACTGGCATTGCTACTCGAGCAAAGAATCACACCTACCTTGCCAGCAGGTATTTGTTCCCCCAGCATTACCCACTGTGCTGAAGAAGGGCAGGCATTCCTATGGCAATGCGGTTAATTCAAACCACAGGTTAATCCAGTTAAAAAAAAAATGAAACAGAAAGCCAAAAACCAAAGGGAAAGGGGAAAAAAAAAAGGTGGCTAAGTATCAGCTGTTGGATCAGAGACTGGGCAGGGAAAGCTGCAGCATGGGAAGGCAATGCAAGGCACCTGTGATCACTGACCTTTGAGCCCAGCACAGCCTGTCTGCCCAGAGCCACCTGTAATCCATCTGATTTCCCTCCCTTGCAGAAAGGGATGGATTAGGAATAGTTCAAATGAACTGGTCAGCCAGTAGAACTGGAGGAATTACAAGCTTCCACCAAAGGATGGTGATAAAACATTTTCCATCTGAACAGCTGCTTTTAGATGTAATGTTTGGCATTAGGAAAAGATGACTTGAGCCAACACAGGCTACCTGCTGTATTTTAGAAACGTGCATACGCTCACTTGTGCCAGAGGACATAGTGTATTATACCCCTACAATGAGAGATATCAGTTGTTCATGGGAACATCTTTAACTGGAAAATTGGGTGATTCACACCTTTACTTTCTCTTCTGCGTTAACTGTCATTCTGTTACTCCAAGCTGGAGTCAACAGATCTCACAAAGCAGCCCTGGACCCTGCAAGTTGCTCAACACATATATATGCTGTGCCGAGATGCAGATCTGTAGATGCCTTAGAGAGCACTTTCTAAAAACCATAAGGATCTGATTTACCTTCATTTATGTTGTCATTATAGCACTGCAGTTTGAAATCAGTATTTCGAGGCAATGGTTAGAAATCTAGCGGCATTTCTGTATGAGCTGTCATCACCATCTGCACCACCATTGACTTTTTCTTAACTGATCCAGCTGAAAAAGAAAGAAAAAATTTGTTAGATCAGTTTGAGTCCAATTCCCTGTGCCTGTGCAAATGCTTCTCTTGGAACAGGGCAGGAGAAGCAGCAGGGGCCAAAGCTGCTGCAGAAACGCAAGTGAAGCCACATTCCTCGATATTTGCGTAGAGGGCCAGACTGACTTAGAGTAAAATATCTTTAGGTGCATTCTAGTCTTTTTTATGATCACCATTTTTTTTTTCACATTCCAGATAGAATGCATCCACAGACCTGGTGTTTTTCCGGTGGATTTGTTCACACAATACTTTATGTTGGCAGCTCATTTCTGTCTTAGTCATGTTTTCATTTTTTCTTTAGCAGATGTTTACAATTACTCCTTAAAATGTTTCCATTTTCTCTGATCACTGAATGTGAATGAGGTGACATTTTTAAAAATAATTGTAGCTTTTTCTGGCCAGAAACCATGTTGTTAGATTCAAATAGTCTTTGTCTTTTAAACTGTGGTAAAGGTCTTCTATCTTTGTAACAGCAGCATCTGCACTACTTTGCCTATTCCTTTTTTCCCAAAATCAAAGTGTTTTCATTACCTGTCTGGATCTTCTGCCTGCTAATCAGATGTTTATATGGCTTTTATTTAACCTTAAAGACATGAGGCCTATTCTCCCCGAGTTGTGTTGGAAGGACTGCAGAATAAAAGGTACTAGAGCAGCCTGAGCTGCTGAAATGCAGAGGAAGGTTTCTCTGCTTTTCTTTCAATCAGGTTTTTTTCCCAATTGTTTTTATTGACTAAAATTTAGATCAAAGTTCTTACAAACAAATGCCTCATTTCCAACACCTGCAATTATACTGTAATGTTTGTAAGGCGTCAGATGTTCTTCAGAAACCCATTTCTGGGAGTCCTCCAAGCCTTTGAGAAAATTCAGCTGTTTCTTCTTTTTTCTTCTTTTGTTTTGAAAAATAAGATTTTAATTTGCAGAAAAAGGTATAAAAATGTGACATCAGTTTACCATAAAGACTTAAACGAGAGCCACGCAGATATTTTAAAAGATCACTTTCTTTTTAATGCAGTCTCGTGACTTTTGGAGTGCTGACTCATGGTTTTTGCATGCTTGACATCAGCAATACCACAACTGAGAGAAAATCTTTGTGAAAGATTCCTTTCTAGTCCTCTTGAGACAAAGGGATCCTCCAGGAAACGACACAGAGAAACAACTGTTTCTTATTCATTATAGTTCTCAGTCAAAAACAAGCTCAAAACCCAACTTTAAAGCAACAATCTAAAATATCTGCCAAACCATTCCTGCTTCTTTCACCATAACGACTCAAAAAAGGTATAAACACATTTTTTTCTTTGCATTGTTAGGATTATAAAATCACAGTGTATGAAAATGAAACTTCTAGTATAATTTAATATTTTTCAATAAACAGCTTCCTTTAATATGCCAGATTTCTCCCTCTCTCTTGTCAAGCAAGAAGTCTGGCAATAAGGACAGACAATGACTTTCTCATTAATGATCATATGTTATTCTTAATAATAGTGTGTAGATTTTTAGCTTCCATGGAAAAAATGTACCAATTTTATGATGACACTCATTCCTCTTAATAGAAAAATGTTTTCCCTTACTAGGAATCAAGTACTCTGAGAGAAATATGGAAATGAAAAAAAATTTAGAACTGTTTTGCTCTTAAATGAGAATTTTAGCCCATGAGTTAATGTACTTCCACTGCAATGTGCTAGCTGATCCGTGACCTCAAGCTTCTACTTGTGTAAAACAATTACAAATATTCCCTACTCCTAATAAAAGAGGAGGAAATTAGGGACTATCTTTAACATTACTGATATCAGAAGTAGAGGAAGATGATAATATATTATACTAAGTGTAAAAAATTTGATTCTGGAACTGGCTGGTTTGGCAGCCAAGACTAGACTATTGAGCAAAACTTCCTATTCATTCCAAGTAGCTTTCCTACACCAAGACTTGAGGATAAATTGCTTGTGGGCTTGATAAAAATGGTTGGAATGTGCCTGTATGAAAGTATTTTTGGCATAAACTCCTTCAGAGGCAAATCAGGTCAAATTTACAAAACTGTTGTTGTCATATGGCATTAATTTGATAGCTCACTTCAACTGACAGTTGGACTTGCTGATTCCCTTATATTCACCAGACTTTCTAATTACTTGTGCCAAGCTGAAAGCAAACAAACAGAATTAGACTGAAAAGTAAAACTGTACTCCAGCAAGGGTACAATCATCCAGCTAAATTCACACTACAACTGAGTCTAAATCAGTACTGTGCTATGAACTACCTAATTACACCATCAGAATCCTCATTCATTGAGGGCTGCTCAGCAGAGAATAAAAAACCTCCAGCATCACAGATCACTCCTTTTTTCCTACCCATTTGTTCCACATGGACATGAACAACAATATTATCTCTACTTCTAAATATTTCTAATATTTCTAACACCATTACTACTACAAAAGTACTTATATTTCATCACCATTGTTTTTTCAGAACAATAATGACATCATAGACAATTTAAGTATCTGGTCACAAATTTAGACCTACTGAAGACCAGACTATAAAATATGTGATTTGGTCTATGCTGCACCAGTCCTTCAGCTGATCACAAAGTTCATGCTGGATCTCCAAAGCTCAGTAAGTACAAGACTAATTTAAGAATACCAGAGCATTACTTCATAACTGCTCCTTAAGAATAATATCCCATATTTATAGTAACTCTCTGTAACCCATCATTTACCCAGAAACTCTTTTTATTACTCTGTTAAACTCAGTCTTTTCAAAATTATACCGTATTTTCATTCTATCATAGTAGAAGTATAGTTAATAGAAAATGTTTCCATTTTTTTCCCCTGAAAACAATTTGGGCAGGTGGAATTAAGACACCACATGCTGCAAATATATTAATACTAAGTAAAGAGTTTCTGCTCCCCTCACCCCACACATGCACATACACACAGCGATGATGTTTTACTTGATCGAGATGGGGGGAAAAAAGATTGTCTAGAGCATTTCAACACTCCAGATGTGGTTTGAGCTTGCCTGTATGAAATCACTTTTGGGACTGCTCTTCCCCAGAACCAAAATCCTGTTTTAAGTGCCTGAGCCATCAGCCTTTCCCTTCCCCCCAACTAAAAAAAAAAAAAAAAAAAATCCCCCCAACCCCCGAAAAACTTTCAAGTCTTCAGTTTACCTTCTACTTTGGCTTTATAATGCGTCACTCAAGTAATGTACAAAATCTCAAAGGGAGAAAAAATTATTTCTGTATATATATCACTTGGTTAAAAAATGCAAGTTTAATATAATTTCTGGAAAGAACTCTATGCCTGAAATCAGGATAAACCTGGTATTAAAAATAAATTGTAATATGAGTTCTTGGCTACACAGCGTGTTGTTGTAGATACGGGGCGGTGTGGGCTGAAAGGACTGTTTGTTGACTGTTTCTCTCCGACACAGTATATGAATCCCGTTCTGAGGTGGTCTGCTGGTTGCCTGCAGTGCAGGAGAAAATACAGTTTCCCTTTTGATGTATAATTTGGCTTCTGTTTTTTGCTTTGCTTTCCTTAGAGCACTGACGACTGAACATGAGTGGAGCTGGTAGAGGATGTCAGACTGATATGCTGTTGCTCTTGTATCAGAGTACCCAGCTGGGGTGTCTTCCTCATATTAAATCAAGCCTCACATGTGAGGTCAATGAAGCATTTCCCCCAAATCAGATTGGTATGAACCATTAAATTTTTTTTGCAAATTTTTGTGTGGTTTTTTTTTTAATTATCTAAAGTAATTTGAGAATTTTGACACCATAACCACATAATGATAAATATAAGAGGAGCAACTCCGTCACTTGGTGACTGAACACAGTACTTGGACTTGTTATTTACAGCCAAGTCTGTCTGGCCAGTGCCTGTCTGGACAAAAGTTGCCACTCTTGCCAAAAGATATCCAAAACTTGGACCAGCTTTCATTGGAGAAAGCAATGTCAGATTGATAGACTGACACAGCTGTAACTGTTTTGTCAAGTTGAAAAAGAGCAAGAAAATAAAAACTATCTGGATGTGCATAAATAAACAGCTTGCCAACAAAACTGGCTTTCACAGACAATTCTCTTATGCTCTCAAGAAATGGATGAAACAGTCGTGATGAAATATCAATAGAAATATTGGCAGATCAGAGCTGAGTGAATAGGCAAGGAATGATATTCGTGTTAACCAACACCAATTCTTAAGAAATCCAGTTTTCCCTTTCATCTACCATTGGAGGGAATAAACTGAAGTTTTTATTAATGAATAAAATTTCATCTGGGAGGCTAAGTAAAAAAACACTTTCATGTCTCTAAAACACACATACTGATTAAAAAGTTTGGGCAAAGCAGCACCTGCATAGAAATTATGTAAATTGGTCTCCACTTGCTGCCCAGATAAGTCCTTAGATTAGAAAAAAAAAAAAAGTTATATCAGGATAAGGAGTACATAAATTCTAAAAGCTCATCCTTCAAATACTAATGGCAATATCTTGCATTATCTAATATAGATTTCCTGTTTCATTCAAATGTTAATATATACACAAGAAATTAGGATTACCGGGGCCACGCGAGGCCCTGTGGTTAATTATGATAGCAAGCAATGTCCTTTTTTCCACACAGGCAGCCCTTTGGGCAACAGGAAGAAGACATGCTACTGTTGCTCAAAGAACTTGTAACAGGTTTCGTATTGCTACATTATTGGGGAGGGTCATAGAAAAAACCCTGTGGTTAAAAATGCACCTTGATCTATACCGTGGGAGTTTCCTTGGGGTCAGCTGGGCTGGAATGGAAACAGTCCCTGCTTCCCACTTGCTACCTTTGAGCATTATGCTGGAATGACAAATTAGTGCAGCTCCCGAGTTCACCAAAGCTGGCTTTTCATGCAGGGGCAAGAGAAAACTCATCATGAATGCTTTTCCCCACAGAAGATCATGCAATGCTTCCCATCTAACACATGGTCTAATTTACACTCATCTCTTTTTATATTTAAGGTCATAAGCAAAAGAAGGTGGAACTAGTAGAGCCGAACACACTAAGTGTGTTTGGATTTTGTTTCTGTTGATTTTCTGAGCACAAATGTAGTGATTAACAATAATGTTTTAGGAACCTGCCTTGGTGAGACCTGACAGCAAGCCTACCTGTTTGTGGGCTGTTCTGGAAGAGATGACTGAATGTTTCAACAAAAAAAGTTAAAATCCTCTTAAAATTGCATAAGATTTTTATCTGTGAAGACTTGGTTTGGTCAGGGACTTTTGCTTTCCTGTCACAAGGCCACTGATTAATATGAAATAAACTCCATCTATAACTACATCTGTTCTTTCTGTCTAGCTAAGGTGGCAAGTTGCTGTATGAAGAACAGTGTCTGCAAGGCTCAGGCACGCAGTACTTCATGCAACTTTCATGACTGCATTTGCTTTTAATTGATCCTGCAGTTCTGTGCCCCTTATGGAGTGTTTTAAATCAATGTCAACCATAAAGGGGTACTAAACTGTACAAGATCCTTTTTTGGTTGCAGTTAAAGATAACTTATTTATGAGGACACGAATAAAACTCTAAGTGTGCGAATGTAAATACGTCCAAAACTTTCAGAACTCTTTTCCTTTATTTCATAGATTGGAAAATGTCAGACATGGATTTTTTCCCCTTTTCCATCATGAAAAATTCAACAGGGCCCTTTGAAATGTTTTCTCTCCCCTTATGTTTTTCTCCATCCCTATATTAACTGGATATAACATTGGAAGTTCTGTTATCCAATTAGAAAATCAAAGCAAGTAGAAGAGAGGCTTTTCCAAAATTGGCAGCATCCTGGCATTCACCCAGAACGTTCATGTTCTGGAAACAAGCCCTGGACAAGCTCAGACACGTGTGATTCTCATCAGAAACGAGCAGGTCTTCTCAGCCCATGTGCGACAGCATGGACATTACTCCTGAAAGCAGTTGTTTCAGAAGAGCTATTCTTTAGTAACTTCATTTACAAATGTTTTTAATCCACTTGCACTGTATAGTAAGAAAAACAACTGAAGGAGTGAGCGCATCACTCCATCAACCATCCCTTTATTTTGGGATAGACCTCTCAAACATTTTTCACAGCCTGAAGTACCTCCCCAGTATCACACTAAACAAGAAGTTTGTTCTTATTACAGAAGAGAAGCCGCAAATAGTCCAAAATCCTGGCCAAACTTGCCATGGTTAATGTATTTAGGTGACATTAATGTATTTAGGTAGTTACACGATATTAATTTCTCAGTAAAGGGAAGAGAACACAGGGAGGAATCAGTGAAGTTGCACTATTTGGTTTCTCAGAACAAGAGTCCCAAACTATGCCCAAGTATTGCTGAGACAGAACTGGTGAACGCACAGCAATGAAGTACGGAATGAGAATGTCACTTGACCTTTATATATTACACTTTTCCTTTCAGATCCTCATAGAAATTAGGAGTGAGTCAGTATGGGAGACCGAAATCTCACCAAAATCAATAGGGAAGAAATTAAAGATAATGAATTAGCTATAAAGACTATTAGTGCTCATGAGTTATATTCAAGGTAAAAGATTACACCAAAACAGAAATTAAAGGGATAAATAAAGACAGCTCATTATCTTAATCTTCCATTTTATGGATTAAATTTTACACTTTTAGGAGTTTGGTGGTTTCTTTCCAGTCAAAGTATAAGTTCTATAACTCACACAGAACTAGAATTTTTATTCTGTAGAAAACTTCAGAGTACCACACATTAAACATATGACTTATCATTCCACTGGCATGAAATAATTTTCCTCTGAGAATGTAGCAGAGAATAAACAGCTCAGAAATACCATATTCCTCAAACCTGAGTTTAACATGAATCTTATGGAAGATGTTCAATTGCACCTGCTCAGAATCCAAAGTCAATTGCGATGTCTTTGAATCTCCATCCTGTGTTTGACAGTGCAGCTCCATGCACTCGGAGATTTTCCTACAACTGTCCTTTGAAGGGTAAATCCCACTGAACAGGCGGCCTACGAAGTAAAGTTCATATAACCACAGTACTTGTCTGGCCGTGCAAGGGATGGTGCACAGGGGCCCTGCTGTGCTTACAGCAGCAACAGAGCCAAAAAATCCTACTGTGTTTGCACAAAAAAATAGCTTATTTTTGAGCCAGAACTGGTTCTTTTATGTCCTGACTCAAAATATATCTTTATAACAGTTTGTTGCTGTTGTTTTTGCTCTTTTTTTTTTTTGTAATAACAGGAGAAGTTTTTGTAAAGCATTCAGAAGAACGACACCAGGTTTGGCCCCAACCCAGCAAAGCACATGTTTAACCTTCTGCATGTCACTAGTTTCTGAAATCAATGGGACTGCTTGCAGCCTGAGAGTAAATCATGTGCTTCAGTGCTCCACCACAATAAGACCTTTACAATTGTTTTCTTCTGTACAGATAATTCTAGGAACCCTCACGGAGCCTCAATGACTTTCACAGATGATGAAGAATCTCTGCTATACGTAGGAGGAAACCTTGCTAAACACCTCTTTTTACAGCTTTATAGCCTTATGTCCCATTTCTTTGTCAACCTGGTACCAGAAATTAAACCTTGCTGGAGACATAGATTAGCTAGGAGCAGAGGGAGCTGGACGCATTTGTAAAAGGAAAGCCTTTCCTGGCAAACAAAGAAAGGAAGTTAGACATATATAATAAAATAATTGTAGATATGTAAATTATAAGTGCAACAAATAAAGGGCTCCTTTAGCTTTGATGGTGAAAACAGTTTGGGCTGTTTTTTCCCAAAGAGCAAAAGACTCGTATTTTTGCAAGACTGTCTTCAAAGAAACTATTTGGGGTACAGAATTTCATTCATGAAAGCTGCATTAAACACTTTTATTTGCTCTACAAACCATAAGCAACACTTCAGAGATCAAGCACAGTGGAAAGCTTGGAGCAAGGTGCAGCCTGACTGTTTGCATGGGGTAGGTGATTAACAGTTTGACTTGGAATACTGCAAGTACCCCAAATTACTGTGAACACCTTTGGAACACCAGGACCTACATTGCTAGGGTTGGGAGCTTTACAAAATAATTATGTCTGTTTTCTCTGGGAGAAAATAACTGAAATTTGGATAGACTCAATCGTAAAAGCACAAAGCTGCAAGAAACTTTTGAACAAAAGAGAGGAATTAAATTGGCAATTTTTTCCCTAAATATTTTTTATGACTTGTCCAGCCAATATCTAACAAATGGCATAACCGTAGCAAAAAAAATTAACCCTCCTCTTCTGAATAATAATAGGGTTTTTTTTGGTTGTTTTTTTTTTTTTTTTGGTACAACAAACCCCAAAGATTCAGACCTACTTGTTGCTGGCTGAAGAGCCCTCTCCTACAGGAAATCAGTTTCTGATGAGACCTGTTATGTGCATTTAAGGTGAGAAACTACTGCCTTCACCTTGGGTGAGAAGCCACTCTCAGCTTTACCTCAGGATGCTGAAGTGTTTTATGAGCTAGTGCTTGTGGTGTCAGCCTGAAAAATGACACTTAACATCCTCCCCCGCAAAAAAACCCCAAACACACACACACACACTCACTCTTAGCCATACAGCAAATCATCCCAGAGTTTTGCAGTGAAGAAGTGGGAGCAGGTTTCTGCTGAGCGTTGGCTGGGTTTGTAGCTATGATCTTAATGTTTCCAGTCCCACCTGCACCCACACATCAGCTCCTGCACTGCTCCTGCCAGGCTGTGTGTGAGACTCAAGGCAGGTGAAAGCCCTGACCCCTCCTTACCTACAGTGCCATTACACAGGGGGCAAAATGGCAAATCTCTAACAGTGCCGAGCTTAATTAATTTACCTCAACGTGTGGGCAGGGCTGCTGCTCCTTTAGCATGGTGTAAATACCCTGTGCCCTTCCATCTGCAGCTGGGAAGCACCTTGCCCTGCTGCCGGGGTGAGGAAGAACTCGTGAACAGAATATTGCCTGGATATGCTGATGAAAATGCAGGCAGTGCTCCGGGTACTTTGCCTCGCTGATGTTCGGTTTGTCTGCTTCACTCTGCATCCTTTCTCAGGCAGCAGCACTGGAGGTTTATCCACACTAACTTCTCCATCCACGTTGCTTTTTTTAAAGTGGAGAGATGCCTTGAATTCACCGAGAGGTAAAAAACTAATTCCTAGCACCCACACCTGCCTCAGTTCAGTGATGTATTTCAGCCCTGCACATCTGACATGCAGTAAAATATCAGCATCTTACAGTACCAGATACTAATTAGAAAAAGAAATGTGTTAGATGTCAGGCCTCAAGAAAGCAAACTTAACATTCTGACAGCAGCTGGAGAGTGATAGCCATAATCAAGCATTGTCCCTGCTTAGATCTGTGCCAAACAACCTCGCTTACTTCCAGCTAATTCTCCATCTGAGATGATCTTTCTTTACGATTCCAAAGAAACATGTTGTCAGTTCCCACCTGCTGGCATTGCTAGAAATAAAACCGCAGTTGATCGGATGCAATAGGTCAGCAGAATAGTGCATTGAACTGTTGTTTGTGCTTCCAAGCTGTGTTACAGGGGATTCACTAACATTTATTAACCCTTTCTCAAATCGTGGCTTTTGTTATGCTTGTATAAAGCGGGAAGGTTTCAAGGATGAAAACACATCTTTTTAGGAATTTCAAAGGAAGCAAAATTTGGGCTTGCTGCCAGGCTAAAAGTTCGATATCATTTGAAAACCAAAATATATTAGAGAAGAAAGAAAATGCAGATGTCAGCCTAGTGACACAGAGTAATCTATTTGCTCAGTGCTTGTATTTTCCTACCAATTTTGTATTTTTCAAAAAGGACAATAAAAGAATTGTGCTCACTGCTAATTAATGACAAGCTGGTAAAAGCATCTATCCATTGTTCCATTTATTTCTTCATTTCCAGCAGTTAACAGCCCTGTTCTGAAATGAATCAATGTCGTTTACACAATGTTGTCACCCCTATTGTTTCTTTATCATCCTTGCATTTTCATAAATCGGAGGTGTTAATCCCTTAATGGCTTCTCTCAGAGCTCTAAAATGTATGCAAAATGGTAATCCATCCCCTAAACAATTCACATTTAGGCAGGCACCCTCTTAAATATGTTTACTATTAAAATGAATCCTTTGTTTGGATCTAACCCTATCTGTTTGTTTTCTAAACACTGAATCATAGCAGGTATGCAGAGTCTCATTTTAAGTAGGGACTATCAAGTAACCCTGTCCTTTCAGAAACCTGGTGATTTATCCGTAGAGATGAAAGAGTTTTGGAGGTTTTTTTAAGGAGTCATATGATGTGTACATGAAATTGCCTGTCAGGTTTTGAAGGAAAAATCAAGGGTTTGGTGCAAGGATTATTAATGCAAGGAAAAGACATTTACTGCCCTTAGTGGTCTTTGGTCTGGGCCCGAGTAACAGCACTATGTGCTCTCTCGGAGACTGGAAAGGAAACCGTGACGTTTATCCAGCACACTTTAAAAGCAGCAGACTGTCCTTGCCGATAGATTTAATACCTTTGTTATTCAGAAGTGCAATAGAGTTAGTGCTTAAATCTTTGCATGACTGGGATTGTAAAGTCTGTGGGACGGGCTGCACCTTATTGTCTCTGCAGAGATCTGCACAGGCACCCGGACAGCTGCTTACAACCTTTTGTAGTTTGCATCAACTTAAAAGTTCTTGTTCTTAATTATATTTTATAAGCTTTATAAGCTTTTTAAAGTAAATTCTGCACAGCTTAATGGCTTCATCCCTCTGAAATATTTTTTTTCCATTTGTTTTTAGAAAGGTCGCTATCGATTCACTTTCCTGAGCCTGATTCAAAGTCATTTAAATCATTGAGTTTCATTTCATTGCTATTATATTACTTTGGGTCAGCACCAAAATGAACTGCATCAAAACAACTTTCTAGGAATTACATGCAGTTAAAAGATAATTTCCAGAATCAAGGTGCAAACCTCTGAAAACGATATTTCAAACATATTCTGATCTGAGTAGGGTACAGTTTGAGGAGATATTATGCTGGCATAAGGACCAAGATGAAAAAGAAAAAACCCAAAACCTTAAAACTGAAATATCTGACAAATAGGCAGAGAAGCATTTCAATAACTTAAAGGAATAAAGAGCATGAGTGGCAACAGAAGCAGCAATCTGAATAAAAAACTAAACCCAAACCGATACTTTAAACACCGTTTGTGTATTTCTGTTTAATTCACTTTTGTTCCAAGTCGCAGAATCTGTATCGCTTAGAAGCGACACTGAAGTTCTCCAACAATGTATGATTGTGTGATCTGCGCTGCTTAAAGGATGGATCCTTGGAGTACTGACACAGAGAGAGAAGATCAAGGCTTGGCAGTGACCGTAACATGCTGCTACACAGCAGGCAAACATTGGAGTCGAGCAGCTGCACCAAGGCGGGTTGTGCTGCCTTTTTCCTTTATGCTCTTGTTTTGACTTGTGTTAATCACCCATTGTTCTAGGTGGGAGAGCTAAATTAAAGGACAGGGCGATCGAACAGAACTCCCATTCAATTAGAGGAAGCAGGTCACCGCAAATTCTGCTGCACAACGAGGTGATAAGCAGGAATTGGAAGCATACCTGGAGAGGTGTACTATTTAGAAGTACGCCAAACAGCCTAATTTTAACTAAGGTTAAATGTAAATACTTTGTAATCTTCCCAAATGTTCAACATCTTTTAGCATGAAACAATGTAAACCTCTGAAGTTTTCCCTTTGCCAACAACTTATAGCACGAATTTTTAGGGCTAGAAGTGAAGCCTAATGGGAAGATGAAAAAAGATAAATGGGGAAAAAAAAGACCCAACAAACAACCTTGATTTTTTTGTGCACAGTTTTGGGATAATCTCCAGTGTGTTCGTGCCAGCCAAATTAGATTGCCATTTCATAAATAAGCATGGAGAACTGTGTAGAACTTTCAGGCTAGCACAGGGGATGCTGGGATCCCCCAATGAGGGAAATCACTGAGAATCATGGCTGTATTTTAGAATGCATTTTCTATCAAATAAAAAATGGCAGGTTTCAGACATTTCATAAGAATGACCATTCTCATAAGATTTCAACCCAAATTTTCTTGGGCATGAGGGTTTTGAACAGACTTTGAGTGTGAATCTAAAACTGTCACATCCACAGAGCTCCTGGGAGTTTGCCAAGCATTCTTCATTAGCTTTCCTTAAACTCTGTGGGATCTGGGGATAGCAGCATGCACTTGTCTTCTAGGAAGGTGGGCTGGGATTATTTGGTCCACAGTCTACTGAGTTATGGAGCTCCTGAGCTAAATCAGGAGTTACACCTTTCGAGGAGTCTTATGGACACATCTTCTGCACTCTGGGGAGTCCTCTCAGGCTTTTTATTTGATGTATGCACCAAGAGATCCCTCTGTGGGGTGTGGAGCGCACCTTTCCTGGTTAGAACGACACAGATTGAAGGATAAAGGGTTGGTGTCATACCCATGTAGGAGTTAATTTCTCTTGATGTGACGATATCAAAGTGCATCTCTGGGACATTCACAAGATGTGATTTGGAAACAGATATCAGCAGTTCTCCAAAGATCAATAATGCAATTGGTGCAGGGATGCAAATAAATTGGAAATACCATTCTCCAGCTATTGATAGAAATGACACAGTTATTTGTGCATAAACCCATCCTCTTCCTGTGGCATAATGCAATTTTTGAGGCTTTCAGGCTCCTGCACTGCCATGTCCCCTGTTTGCCATACTCTGTCCTGTGTTTTGTGGTGCATGTGAGGAGTGGACATTTTTGATCAAAGCAAGTACTGACAAACTGTATGTGAATCAATGAAATGAGAAAAAGAGACAGAGCTGGAGCCGGTTTCTACAGATTTCAACTCAAATATTTTCAACTTAAAGAAGTGGACAATATGGCCTTATCTGTGTTCCTTTTTTAATCCGTTGAGCATAAGCATCAAACATAACCTAAAAAACCAGGACTTCCTATTACCTCACTTAAATATGATGGAATTCTCTCTACAACAAAGCAAGCAGCTGCATTTCTCTGACTCTATTGACTGTTCTACGTCATAGACAGGAGGCAAAATAATCAAACATACATTGTTGTTTGCCAGAAGAGTCCTCAAGTATTCTGCAACATATATTTTTCAGAGGTATCACCTGAAAAATTTATCCTTGAATAAGATTGAAATGTGAGGTCTGGCAAGGTATTCTGAGTCTGGATTTTTTAAACCTAATTCTGCTGCAAATGTAACTACTCTGATTGTTTTGATTTAATCAAAACTGGCTGTTAAATCTCTAATTCTAACGTCTTTTCAATCTTTGCTCAAAGTGACACATATGTACTCCGTGACTGTGCATTGTGAAGTTAACAACTTGTTATTTGGCCTATCAGTTGTTGAATATTCAGCCCCTTGTTGGAATTGTTCAAAATGTAAAACTATTTCTGCCTTTATCATTCCTGTCTCTCAATTCATCCTTAGAGATCATAGATTTTCCAGAAAACAATTAAGAAAAATACAGAGATGTTGTATTTTTAACTTCTAAGGCTGAAGGTTTCCAGACTCGCTTTGTAGTTGAAGGAGAAAAAGAATAAGGAGGAGGAAGAATAAAGTATATATTTCATCTTCTAGTGATAAGCCAATATTGAAATATACCTGTTTTTAAAGACTTAGTCAACAGCTTAACACAGAAATAAAATAGTCCAGCTATTATTTTAAGACAACCACAGGAGTTACCAATCCCATTTTTATATGAGCACACGATAGTCTCTGAGAAATGAAAAATTAATTAAATCCCACAAA
>VZTA01027901.1:0-107846 GCA_013398855.1 Mohoua ochrocephala | reverse complement strand
TAGTTTTCTGTCTCAAATCACTACAGTTTATAAGAAGTACTCATGATAATCCAGGTGTTTATTTTCAAAATGGGGCCACGAATTTACTGATAAGACTCATCCAAAAGAAGAGTTTATACATGTCCCATACATATTTACTTCTTTACAAAACAGCCATTTACACAGTGCAGATGCATAAATTAAAGGTGCATCATACTCGGCTCTGTGGAATACATCAAACCAAGCTGATGGACTCCGTTTTTTCTAATTCATTTAAACACCACTGGCAACCAAGCAGGACAATTAAAACCCAACTGTAAAATAACACTGTTTGTCAATATGTTCACAAATAGGGGTGCATAACTTCCGTGTCAGTGTAAGAGAAGTGACAAAAGCTGAATTAGAATTACAGAATGGTTTCGTTTGGACAAGACCTCTAAGATTATCAAGTCCAACCATTACCCCAGCACTGCCAAGTCCACCACTAAACCATGTCCCTAAATGCCACATCTACACATCTTTTAAATACCTCCAGGGATGGTGACTTCACTTTCCTGGGCAAACTATTCCGATGTTTGCAACCCTTTCAGTGAATTTGAGGTCTAGGACTGGAAAACGAAATGGGAGAGAAGAAACGAGGGTTATTCTAAAAACTCCTACATTTTTTGGAAGACATCCCTTCTGAAGAATGAGACAGTCAATTGTTTGGAGCCTGTTTCTTGATCAGTGAAATCACACTGATTGCACTTACACTGCAGGTTACTTTGAATTCTGCGGGCTGCTCAGTGGGCACCAGTATTCACCTGGTGATGCCTCACCAGCCAGCTGCAAGTGTACCACTTGTAAGAAACTAATCAGCATGAGAAAAGGCTTCAAAAGAAGTTCCTTGAGATCACTAGATAAAAGAAATTCTGTAAAAGCAAAGGTGGATAGGAAAAAAAAAAACATGCAAAGAAAATTTCATAAATATTCAACCCTGAGTGATGGGTGCTGCACACAGTGCATATTAATTAATGCAGTCTTGCAACTCCCTGCACTCTTTCTATGTAACCATTGCCAGTTATCACAGCACTTGGCAAAGCAGACAGCATGTGAGCCCCTTGCACAGCTCTCCACGTAGCCTAGTGCTTCATGGAGAAAGTCTACCCATTCCAACTTTATGCTCAATTATACCATTTTTCTTTATTCTCTTGTGGAAGGAAAATTACACATACCCAGTTCACCTTCCATTTTTTGTACTGCGGCCTAAGGTTTTTCCAATAAATATTGCATTCTATGTAAAGTTGAAAAAAACAGAACCTGGAGTATGAGAGAAATCTCTGATAGCATTTCAGGGTAGAGCTCAGGGTTTATACAGCAATAGTCCATCAAAGAACCTTCTTCTCCTTCTCCTGACTGCCTTGCCCAATGCCAGCCTCAACACTCATTCCATGCTCCCAAACTCCTACAACAGGCTAGTGGAACTTACTTTATTCCATCCCTTAATATTTTTTTTAAATTCCATTTCCATATTTCATTTAAATACTGACTGCCCAAGAGATGTAGATCTACTGAAATAGATTTCAAGCAAAGTTTTCTTTATCTGAACAAGTCTCCAGGAAAAGAGGAGAAACCCAATTAAAAAAAAAAAACCAACAGGTTAAAAAGGAGAAGCGTGGGAATGAGCTTGTCAAAGAGGGTTTTTGATCTGTCTCACAAAATATTTGACTATGTGAGGAGACAAGTACAAGTAGATGAAATTTTCCATATAAGAAAACTCCTCCACAGTCTAGTTTCAAAACAAAGAAGTACACACATTAATGTCAGCCGTTCTGTGCCAACTGATTAATTTTTGTAATCTTGTTTTAGGTTTCCTCTTCAATTGTCAGTTGTAGTTTCTTAAGAAATCTGCACGCAGCTGCATTTTTAAGCACTCTCTCTACTCAAATGAACTAATCTCTTATATTGTACTTGTCAAAAAAACCCCTTGAAATATTCTTTTCCCCTCGGAAGGAATAATTTATGGCAAAGCACATTTTCTCAAGACCTTTCCTTATCAGGAGGACATATGTGAAACCGTGGGCATAATTTTGGACTGTCTTTTGCCTTCTCGATAACAAACAGTTTAGTCTGTATTACTGAAGCACTTCTTTATGCAGGTGGATGATAAAATCATCCTTCAACCTGAAGAAAAATATTTCCTCACGCAGCTACGATTGCACTTCCAACCTGCTGAGAAGAACAGATATTTTTGCAACCTTATTCTGAAGCTTTCCTATGTTGATACTACAAAGTCACTGCTTCCTGAGAGCAGCTGCCTGGTACTGCCATAAGGTACAGCCACTTTCAGACTCTGTTTGTAAACAAAGGGCCTCCTGTGACATAAAAAATACTCCAGGTATCAAGTCAATTTCAAAGTCTCCATGAGAAATTTGAATATTCGTTTTTCCTGTGGTAGCTGCTTTCTCTCACTGCTGGATGGTGGTGGAGTTGGAAAACAACCTAAACGGTTAACATGCAATGAAAATTCAGTAGCCTACAGGGAAAAATCTTTCAGTCCATTTTTGAGAAGACAAACATCCAACCAAAACATTAACAGTTTCAGTAAGCAATAATCACCCTGGTTAGCAATCTAAGCAGGGATTGTACAGACGTGGTGATGAAGCTAAAATCGAATATTAGTATGGTGTTTCTAAGTTTAGTTGGTAGATTGAATCAGGAAAAGTGCCCTGTCTAGACAGTCGCAGCTTTGTAAATAAAGGAAAGACCCCGTTCCTTAACTGTTCGTCCAGTCCTTTTATGTGTTCACCTGAAGACACACACACACACACATCCAAGTTCACTCCAAGGTTTAAGAAAATATATTTCTTAATATATTCCTTTTACAAAATGCATTAGACATTTGGATTCAAAATTATAGAGAGTTTTTGTTGGGCCTTTCAGCAATTCTTGTAGTGTTTATATAAGAGTGCTTCTGACACTAAATTATTTGCAAATGTTCCTCTTTTGGGGGGGGATTTGGAGCCAAATTGTAATAAGAAAGAGCAGATTGACCCAGATTAAAAGATACAATTAATCTGTCTGATTAGTAAACCTAAAAAGTACTACTTACACTAAGTTATTGTTTTTATGACAAAAGAAGACATCCTGGCAGAACAATAAAGTCAGTGCCACGGAGAACAACCTTGCAATTTACTCCAAACAGTTTAAAAAATTCAGTTTAGAGATACAGCAATTCAGTAGAGCTGAAATATTATTATGCCAAAGGCAAGTCTAATGATACAAGTAAATACATTGTAACTGTATATGCCTGATTCTTTTTCACATCAAAGCCATTTTTTGTTCTGGCATGGGTGAAATTTTAATCTTATGCAAAATCCCACTGAATAGTCTAGGCTCGCACAAAAAATGGTTGTTTTTTTTTCCAGTAAGCACTCAGGCCCAAACCAACTTCACTTTACAGCTCCAGTGGGAGCTGTCTTGGTATAAATTGAAATGAAAATTAGGTCTTCATGTGTGTAAATATATACGTATGTATATTTTTATTTACACAGATGTAGAATTACAAAATTAATCCTTTAGGGACACAACCTTAAAATATTATATATTGGCTAAATTTAATGACAAAAAATGCATCAGCCACTACTTGTGGAGTGGGGGAAGGAAGAATTGAATCCATTTGCTGTCCTATAAACCACTATGATTAATAAATACAGGAAGAGTATTATGCTCCGTAAGATGTTATTGTGATCTACACCACTTCCATTCCAGCACCTCAAAGCAAAGCACTGTGCTACCATCATTCCCGCTTCTCCTGAGCCTGAAACGTGTGGTTTTTGTGTGAACCTGTCACATGGCTCAGCTGTGGTTGCACATGACAGTCAGTAAAGTGAACTGTGGTCACAAAGCATGGGCATCAATGCCGGGCAACGAAGCATCCTCAGCAAGAATTCTTCCCAACCTGGAAAAGCTGGTGGTCACTGTGACCTGGAAAGGTTCTACCCTAACGGGTAACAACTCATCAACCAACTCAAAGGTGGCATTTCCACCAGCTGGTGCTTCCAATCCTGCTGAGCCACTTGCACACCAGTGTTACTGGTTTTACACGCTGGCTTCCCAAATTGCTTATAAAATACAGGTCACAATCAGGAGCCATGTCCTGTTTTCCCTCCCAGCAGATCTCTTGAGTCCATAAAGAAAAAGGTGGTGGGTTTGTTGGGTTTTCTCCCAGGGCACACTGCAGGAACTTTGAAGAGAGGCCAACACCTGATTTTGAAAGACTCAGAACAGCAGGATCTCCTGGACAGCTCTCTCAAGTGGGAAATAACAAATTTTGTTCCAATCTCTATCCCATACAGAAAATATGCTGATTTTCCCTCATTCCAGGAGGCAGTTTCCCATCTGCTGCTGAGTGCCATGATGCTATAACTGTGACCATACCCTAAGCAGTTTCAGGATGACAGTGAAATGTGCATTTTTAAGACCAAAGGGAGAAGGAAAAGCCTGATGTCGAGACAGGAAGCTGATGAGTCTTGGAATAGCTGACTCTGCTATACACTGTCTTTGTGAGAACAGGAGATGAGCAAAAAAGTGACTTGCAAGAGATAGGAAGAAGCCATGGGAAAAAACTTGCTGGATATTTTAAGAGTCGAAGTTAAGATTTATGCAAAAAACCTTATATTTGGTGCAGTCTAGGATTACTTGTAAATAACATGTATGTTTGTACATGTACATATTATTGCATATTTTCATGTGTATAGGAAGCCATGTGAGACATCAATCCTGCCTCGTGTTTTATGGCAAATGACATCAGGGCATTACAATGAATTGATGACTCAAAATCATGACTACAAAGGCAACTTCAATGAGTTTAAAATAAGTAATAATAGACTGAATTGAAGACTAGGAGCAGAAAAAGTTTTCACTGAGCATACAGAATGACCTTGGGGGAAATCAGGCATCCTGCTGTCCCAAGGGACAGGGGTAAAATCTTCAGCATGCTGAATGTGAAGCATTCTGACTTAGCAGAGTAGATGAATCCTCTCCCAAGCTGGCATCTTAAGGGACAATGCTTGGCTGTATTCCTGTGATTAAATGGGAAAAGGAGCACTGAGTCAGGATGGAAGGAGTGTAAGTCATCAGTGAGGGAAAAGTTTGTCTTTGCAGACATACAGCAGCTGCTTCAAACTGCATCCATGCCTACTTTCCCCCAGATATAGCTGCTTTTCAAAATGTTTTAATAACCATGTTATACTAGAAATACTGGATGATAGATAAAATATATACATACAAGCTCTTCAAACAACTGAAGCTACCCTACAAGGGTTAGTGTACAGACATGGTAGAGGTAAGGTTACCCTTGAGGACCAAACTTGCTTCCTTTCATACACCCCTATCTACACACACAGACCCCTCTGCCCCCAAATTCCACACTGACCATACAGAGCTATTTCTGTATTAATAAAGATTATGTGAGAGGGCTCTCATGAAATTATGAAAGCAAACAGGACAGAAAGCTGCAGGGAACAAGTATCACAGAAAGCAGGTATTTCTGCCTCCGTCTAATTTCTTGGCAGTATCCACACTCTATTTGAACCCTGTGTTCATCCCTGCCGCACCTTCAGAGTAGCTACAACACCCACCCGAAAGCCTAGGTAGTGGTCTCATGGTTGGCCAAGGATGATTTCTGGGCTACATTAAATCCACAGTCACAGAAGCAACTGAAGTACAAAATATTTTTATGGCACAAGTTTTAGAAGTTGGCCCTTTACTTTCTGTATTTCCCTTCACTCAGGGAAGTTTCACAGGGCAGCTTCAGAAGAGTGGGCGTGCTCCATCCCACCTAACCAAGCTCAGCTGAGCATCCAGTTACACACTTATTCAAACCTCTCAATGAGATGTTTTAATTTTCTGCAAGCTATTAATTACTGTAAATGATCCACAAGGCAGAAACAACACCCTCAGACCAGAATTGGACTTATATGCGAAGTCCCAAAATCTAGCTCTCTCGTTCAGAAAGTCCAGTGAGCCCAGGCAGTCATGATTCATCTTTCCAGACTGAATCCAGGAATGAATAGTGATCCCACAGCCTTCTGAAAAATAAATATTATTTATAATGGTATTTACATGTGTGCCATTTCTGGCAGTGTGAGCTGAGCTGATGATCCTGATTCTTCCCAGACAGCAGCTCTGCCTCAGTCACATTCTCCTGAGCCATAAAATCCCATCTCTAAACAGATCATCCTTTGAAATCTACCATCTACTTGTTTTCTTTTTTCTCCTGTGTTTGTGGGACTTTTCTTGCCCTGGTTCAAACAGCTGAAGAGGAACCTTCAGAGCTGATAGAACTTTCCTAAATGATTCTTAACGGTGTGCCAAGAAGTTTCAACTTGGACCATTCCTTCTCCTTCTACTTCCCCCTTTCAAATCCTCCATTAAGTGAAAACAATGTATTTTTACAATAAACATACCACTAAACACATCCATATATAGACTGATTTGATTATTATTGCAGAGCAGCTCTGACTTTTCCAAAGCAACTTATCTTACTCATCGCTATACAACACAGAAAAAGTCATAAAATGAGAAAGTAAAAAAGAAACTCAAAACCTTCTCTTTAACATTCCTCATTGACAGCGTCTTCTTTATGTATTCCACTTTGTCCTAAGTGTTTCTCTAATGCTTTAGTAACTTGCTATCCTCTGCCTACCACTGAAAGTGAGTCAAACAGGGCACGTGCTTAGCAGGGCACATTTTTTAGGCAATAAAGGAAGTGAAGCATCTCCTATGAACTTAAATCGCAGGCTTTGGGAGATAGGAGAAAAGTCTGGGAAAGTGGAATGAGAATATGCTGAAAACACAGAGTGCATATCCATACTGCGAAATTACTATAGAATATATAATTACAAGTTCTTGGCTGCTCAGTGTTTTGTCTCATCCCCCTTAAAAGCTGCATTGTGACACAGGAGCCAGCATCAACTCCAATTGTGTCAGCAGTAACAATGACAGTTATTATTACTTTTTATTATATGCAAATTCTCCATTTGTTCCTGCAGCTAATGTGGCCTTTAATCTGGTACCAGTACAGCATAGGTGATTTCTGTTTTTACTGGCAACAACGTATTCCCTGCTGGGAAAATATGACTCGTCATGGAAAAGGCTTAATCTTGAAATTCAGCTATTTTTTGTTTCTTGGTGGCCTCTAATTGCAAGCTCGAGGCAGTGCACAATAATTATCAGTCTGCAAGCATGAAAAGGAGTAAATGCCAGTCAGGCTATATGGTTGCTTTGTGCACACAATATGCAAAGAACTCTGCCATGTCAGTGGTGGGCTGGCAGCTTTCTTCTTCAGTGTAATGGCAGTGATTCAGCTGGTAACTGGATGAAAAATTGCAGCAGGTTTCCCTGTTATGATTCTTTCATGCATCTCTGTCAATGACAGTTTACATTCTGGGATTGAGATCATTTGTTTCCTGTTTGCTCACAGCTTCAGGCTTTTCTTGTTTGCCACCATGGATTTACAGCCCTCCCCCCCAGCAAACCACATCTAAGGGGTTGAGGGATTACAAGGCTTAATACTTTACAGCTCAGCACATGTAGCAGAAAGTTGGAACTACTGTAAAAGGAACGATGACTAGATATTCCTGTGAAATAGATACATACACGTGTGCAGATATGTATGTCTATGTAGAAAGAAGCCCACAGAGCAGCCCACAGAGTAATGGGATGCTAGACTAAAAGGTTTATTAGCAGACTGCCTTCTCATCTTCTTTGAAACTAACAGGCTAAACCTCAGAAAGAAAAAAAAATTAAATACGAATAACCTTTTAAATATGTTTCTTCCCCTAACCCTACTTGGAAAATGATACCAAAGTGAAATGTACACTTCAGAAGACTTCCAACAGTCAGACCTTCCTGTAATTTGATGAAAAAGATGTTGCTACACCCATACAGTACTTAAACAAAAATGAGGGCATAAGCACAAGCATGAACAACCTGACACAGCACTAATCACACCTGCCTAGTAGGAGAGATGCTTATACCCCCATGTGCCAGATCCAAAATATTTTACTCCCATGCTTCCCCACCAACAATACATGTGGAACACCTATCTGAAGGAGGGAACTGCTACTACCTACATGAACCAATGTGCAAATATAAGCACAGACAGGAATGCAAAGGCTTGCATTTAACTCCTGCTAAAATTAACGGGAGCTGATCTCAGCCTTGAAAAATGCAACCCTAAGATCTCAGAATAAAACCTGAGGTTAAAGTAGTGAGATTAGAACAAAATGGTGAGTGTGTAATTAAATGGAGACCTGAATATAAGTTGCCCAATCTAGCATCTTTCTTACTCAGCTATCCTTCTTCTTTATCTATGAAAAGAAGTATTGTTTGTCTTTATCACTCTTGTCATGGTCAGCAAAACTGAGCAAGATGCAGTTTCGTTGGTAAATGCCACCTGTTTTTTGTTTTTCTATTCACTAGCTGCTCAAAAGCAGTTCAGCTTTTCCTTGAAAGAGTATTTGTATTCAGAGAATTATTTCTGGTTGCCAGCTTATTCTCAAGAAGCTCATTACAAGCGTTCACTCTTTAAGTACTTGGTTAATTTTGATTAGATAAATGGCTATAGGGTATGTTTCTGTCCCTGACTAAATCTCTAAGTGTTCAGTTTCTTGATTAAGTACTCATGTTTACAAAGTTACAACTCTCTTTCTAAGACTGTTTTTAAATATTTATTTAATATACACTCTTTCAAACATTACTGCCATAAGAAAATAAGCTTTGTCACAGCAGTTCAAGCAACAGTCTCTGGTGACTAAAATTTCAGAAGGGGCACTACTTGTTTGAGAGAGTACAACTGATGTCATCCTATCTGAAAATGCAAACATGATGTATTGTATAGGTCAGCTGTAAGAAAACTAGTCTTAGAGTCACAGTGTGTTATACGAACCCCTCTGAACTCACTAGAATATTTTAAAAT
Organism: Mohoua ochrocephala; assembly: GCA_013398855.1. Classification (NCBI taxonomy): domain Eukaryota; kingdom Metazoa; phylum Chordata; class Aves; order Passeriformes; family Acanthizidae; genus Mohoua; species Mohoua ochrocephala. The sequence goes on along the minus strand of VZTA01027901.1, from coordinate 98,905 downwards.
GAAATGGCATAGTCAGATTTTTAGAAATGTTTCTGGATGTAGACCACAGAATCAAATCCACTGACCTGTCCTTGCTCCTTTGCATGGTTCCAGAGTTGCAAAACAGTTGTGAAACTCTGTTCATCAGTGAGTTTATTACTGCTTATGTCATCAGAATGGTGCAAAGAAGCTTTGTAGAAGTGTTCTTAGGCACCTAAAATGAGACAACACTGCGATACTAACCCGTGTTTCCATCAGATTCACTCGCATTTACTGTGGGTTGTATATAGGAATTCTAAGAATGAAGATGTGACCTTTGAGGGAAACACTATTGAAAGATCTCAGGATCAAGTCCTGAATTAGGCCGGACTTTAAATATCAGTTCTTTGTGTCAGATGAAATTGAGCAGAAGAGCCAAAATGAGGCAAAGGCCAAGCCAGAGCCTAGCAGAGGTGGTCCAGGGAACATAACTGGGCAGAGGCAGCCAGGGAACACAAGTGGCAAGAAAAGAAACTAAACTCCTTTGCAGCAACTGTGTTAAAGCTACTGTTTGAAATGCCCACTCTGAGCAGATTCTCCTGAAAAGAAAGGCAGGAAAAGGATAACCCACTTTGCCAACTGAGTCAAGCCACAGTCTCCATGCAAAACTGACACTAAGTATTTTACTCTTTACAAATAGTCTTTATAATTGGGATTTTTAAATAATCCTTCTTAAAAGGGATTGCAGCTGTAATCAATTTGTGGAGGGCTGTTTTAATAAGAAGCTGCTCGAATAGGATTAACTATGAGACCCTAGACCTCTTTCCTCCAGTCCTTAAACTCCTATTTGAAACATTTAGATACCCCATAAATTATTTATTGGTCTTACAAGGTGTCATCAAGCTAAGAAAATGATGCTTGACAAGTTGAAAACCGTAACCATTTCCACCAATTTGTTAACAGCCTCTCCCACATGGTATGTAATGTCTCACTTCTGCCTTGTCTTACAGGAACAGTAGTTACATTCACCCATTGCACCAAAAGCACATGTGGAGAGCTGTCAGACCTTGTGCATTCTGTTTATTTCAGGAAATGTTCCAGAAAATAATTTATAGATAGCTTGAAAATAGAATGTCAAAGTGGATTTCCTTTTCCTTGCAAGGTTCTTAAACAACAAGGGAACAGAAAAACCAGAGTTTTTCGCTCCCTCTGTCTACCAAAAAAACCCCCTCTGTGATTTCTGAACTGCACAGATCAACACACATAAAGGCGTGCTATGGAAAGGAATACAGGGAAAATCTATGAGGGCTTTGGCCAAGAAAAGAGGAATCACCCCTTCACATCTCTCAACAGCTCTATCTGTCAGCTAAGGTTGGAAAAAAGGCTACTGGAATTTTTTTTTTTTTTTGCAGGGCTTCTCCAGCAACACTGGTTAGTGATGACTGGTAAAAAGATAGTGGGACGGGGACAGATCTTTCCTGTAAGGGATCTGGCTTAAGGGTCACTCCAAGCATGAGGCAATCTGCATTTAGCAAATATCATCTTAAATCAGTCTTTGTAATTCTGATTATCTGAGAAGGATAGAAACGCACTGCACCTGAAAATGGGTTTCTGCTCATCACTGCTTCTTGTGGGAATGTAATACAAGGTTTTATGCTTGCTTTCCTCTGTAGGGTCTTAACACACTGACTCCCATGCTGGCAATGTTCAATCATTAGTCACAGCAGTTTTGTGGGGATCTTAGGCCATAAGCACTTTCTTTAAATAATTTGTTAGTTTGTTTTGCTTGCTTTTATTTATTCAGGTATTTACATTTTACAGCCAGCGTGAGATTATAGATTTGATCCATGGTGCAACCAATCCTTGCACCATTAAGCCATCTGTGCCAGTGTATCACATAAAGCAATTAAAAAACTGGTTAAACAAAGACTTCAAAGTGAGAAGCTCTAATTTATTACATGCTGTTTATTTACTGTATTATTCTACTAATACCTGATCAGTCAGCCTTCAACAGCAATAATAAAACTGTCCACGGGACCAAGGCTCATGGGGGAGTGACCTGTAGTTTTGCAAGTGTACAGTTTCCACAGACAGAATATCTGAAACTAAATCCACTTAAAAGCACAGAACTGAGGAAACTACAGATGCACACAAGTAAGGTTTTGTCTGATCTACTTCCTGATATAATTTCAAGTTCACTGAACTTCTTTGATGTTTGGTCATTTTAAGAGACAGTGACTGCTGAAAGCTTCTCTTCCGTTCAGTTGTGGTGCATGGGACACAAAGGACAGCAACAACTACCACTGTTACTTACGGACTGTCGTGTACATCTGACTTTATCAGATATTTAAACATTGGGACTGGGTGTGGCCATTTGATAGAAAATCCCTCTGTGTCTTAAAAAGGGAGAAAACAGAACATGAAGTGAAAAAAATTAGGTAAAAGAAATCTATTTTTACTTTCAAAAATATTTAAGCTGTTGGTTTCTGACTCCTTATAGACACCGTGAGATTATGGTTTGATCCTTTGTACAACCCATCTGTTTAGTACGAAGCAGTGTTAGTGTATCCCGTAAAGCAATTAGAGAAACTGGCTACACAAAGACTTCAAAATGTGAAGTATCTGGAAGTCCTGGCTACAATATTTAAAATACAATACAGTGCCTTTTCCACAAACTGCTCTATGAAACAGATAACTCCCAGCAGACTAGAAGCATCAGCAGAGACGTCACTGAAAACACCAGCTTAGATTTAATGCAAGAAAGTTGCTGCTCTCTGCCATCTGATTTTGAGATGCTCATATATGATTTTTAAGCCACTTCGGCACTTTAAAAACAAGTACTTCTGCTTCACATTTACAAACCTGGGCACGATGACCTCAGATATTGGGTGAAAGCAAATAGTGCTTTCCCATTTTCCTTTGAAAATCTTGATTTTGACTGTTTAAGCATACGGTCAGCCATAAAGTTACTCTAAATCACAGGAGGAAAGCACAACTTTCAGAAGCTGCAGTTTACAGGTGAGAAACATTTTATAAGAAATGCCTGAATATGCAGAAATATTCGAATATGAGGTTTTCCTTGTTCAAGGTAACTTGTAGAGCTTTTATGATAGTACAGCTCTGCTCATTCACGAACAAAGATATTTGTGGTTTTAGGCAGACACACAGAAGCAAATGAGTTTAAAAGTCGCAGAAAGCAATGTAATTTAGCAGGGGGAAAATGGAGAAATTCTTGAGCTGCTAATAGAAAAGAAGCACATTGGCCTAGAAACCCCTTTTTGTTTATAATTTCATAAACGGAGTCAGTAGCCTGAGACAAGCCTGTCACATCTTTGGCACTGAGCAAGGGTCAGTGATGGATAACTGACCTCCTTTCTCACTTTTATCAACAAATGTCAAAAAAGGCAAACAACAGCAATGACATTCTGCCCAAACAGCCAAGAGTGTTTCATTTTCTTTGCACTTCTGTTTCCTCTGTGCCTTTAATCAGGGCTGGGGGATGTAATTGCTCTGTCTGGGCACAGCTTAAGGCATGCTGTGCAACTAACAATTAGTTTAGAGACTGAGATCTATAAATTTTGAGAAAAGAGTAAGAGGATTTGGTGTGCTTGAGCTATCCTTTCTAATGAAGAAAAATATCACACCGGAAGGGACCCAGAGTGTTATCAAAGCAACTTAATATCATCTGGTAGTGATTTGTAGGCCCTCATAATCTATTGTGATCATGTTGAAGGGGGAGGAAAAAGTCCACGTGTTCCACTATTTATGAGATTTCCCAAACGATGGCCGCCATCTGTGCAAACGCCACTAATCTCAGCCACCGTCCTCATGGCAAATGGCTCCATGGGATTGTCCGAGGGAAGGGAAACACTGCAGGAATGTTGGGCTATTTATTGTTTATAAAAATAAACCAACTGGACTAAGACATATGCGAGGAATTTATATCAAACAGCTGCAAAAGCAAGTTGCCTCAATAGGCAGGGTGCATCGATGATGCAATCGGACCACACCGAAAGATTTTCCTATTAATCTCAGAATATACATGGCATGCTTGAGGCAGTGATTTGTCCTCATGTACACCCAAACTCACCTTACATGGATGTTCTCAAAGTAATTTTCAAGAACAGTTTATGTAGGCTGAAACTGTTTTATGATGTGAGTTTATTAACTAAATAAATATAAACAAAGTCTAAGGACAGTCTGTCCCCATAGAATCTCACCTCTCTCAAACATTCCCTCATTACTCTCTTAGCTAAACAAGCACAATGCAGATACTAATACTCAGTGTTAGGGAGCCATGCACACCAAGTTTCTGAGATTTGGAAATTCCTTGTTTTATGGTTAGCAGTCTAATCCCACTAAAGTCCTTTCCTAATTTCTTAATGAAGAAGACCAAATCCACCACAACGAGAAACAACATTTAGTGAGAACAAAGAGCCAAGGAGTAACGAGATAACACCAAAATGACAAACGGTGTCACAGCAAACCCACAAAGTACAATATTTTAGTGTTGAGCCTGCATGACAGCATCAGACAAAAGGGGAAAGAGAGCTGATCAGAGACAAGCTTCTCGCCTTTCTAAAGCTGGTTTACCAGACATGCTTGACATTGGAGAGAATCTTACTTTTTTAACTGTTAATGGGTTAGTATATGTACAGCAGCCTCTGGGAAATTCTCTTTCTAGGTCTACATGTTTGAAAACAGCTATCTTCGCTTTTCATTAAAACTGCATGCACTCTGAAACACCTGCCTTCAGGAAAACTCCCAAGCTGATTGACTCTAACATGAGAATTAATTCAGGCTGCTTCAGTGTGTGGACAAGGCTACACAGAACAGTGTGTCAGAATTAGGCTTTTCCATAATACAAACTGGCAAGGATTGCTCTTTTGGGAATCCTGCTCAGCTGGAATTCAAGACTTTGTTTGACAACTGATTTTCAAGGTGTGTGTCCTTTTCTTTTAAACAAACACATGATGCTTGAAAGCCAAGGTACAACAGTGCATATGTACATATGCATGAATGAGAAAAGGACAGCTCCTAAGAAATCCTTTCCTATAACTTGTGAGTGTTACTCACCCATGCTAATGCCAGAACTTTCCAGCTAGAAGGAAGGTAAAATGTTTTGTTTGCTCAATTTGTTTCAAAAGAGTGATCATAAATGCCACTAGTAGATACTAATTCTGCTTTATGACTTCTGGGAGACTCTAGAATGTGGGTCTCCCTTTTTTGGGGGGCAGAAAAATCTCTGCACAAGTCATAAGATATTCTGGCTCAGACACTGTTAATGTATGAGGTACACACTTGAACTGAATGCTTGTTATCAAAGAAACACCCCCAAACCCAACACTTCACCCCAAAACAAAAGGATTTAACCATTCAAAGAACAGTTGCTGTGCTACAGGCACACTGTGCATGGCTCACACTGCCTCAATGAATGATTTTGCTGAAGCCCAGGCCCCAACACCTGCCCATAGATATCTCTTCCCTAGATCTCACACATAAATATTTTTAAGTTCTCTGTCCACACCCAAACTCAAAAAGCTCTCACTTGGGCATTGGTTAAGGTCCCGGTTTTCCTGCAGTTATAGCTGATCTATAAAACAGCATAAAGGCTGTTTAAAGTCATTAGTGAATCCGACAATAAACTCGCTCTGTTACAGGCAAGAGACAGTTGAGAAACAAATTCAAAGATATCTGTTGTCTTAATAATCACTGAAATGCAATCTTGGTGTTGCTCATGGTGTAATTACCTGACATTTTTCTCTGACAGCAAGGCAGAGAAATTCTTGTATTTCCTTTAAACGCTGACTGTTCATTCCTGTTCCTGTGCCGCGGTTAACTCTCTTTTTTGTGCTGAAATCTACAGAAGTGGCCTCACAAAAATCTGTAGACGTACAGTAAAGGTGAGGTCTGGCACTCAGAAGTCAGAGAACCTTTGCAGTTGCCTCCACCTCTAGAGAGAAAATAGATCCTGCATCAGCAACAGGCTTCATTTCTGATCAGATTCTAAACTGGTTTTAGTTAGCGTACATGTAAAGTCCTAAAGGTTACTTTAGGAAAATTCCTGTTTCAAAGAATGCCAAGCCTATCTAGTCCTGTAATATAGTCTGAAAAATTAAGCTGGGAACATTTAAAGATGTCTCTCTTAGAACCGGACTGAGACATTTCACATGAGCATGTGAAATGATCAGTATTAAAACAATGTGCCTGGTAGAATTTCCTCGTGCCAACGATTGTCGCCCTCCCTGCCGGTGTCTGATCACCTCTTTGAATACAGAGATATAACTTTAGGTCTATTACCAAACACATAACTTTTCCCAACACACTTGGGATTAGAATGCATGGACACTCAGAAAGTACAACACATCAACCAAAGATCAATGTGCATAAGATAACTCATGTTCAGCCTACAGGCAGGTGATCTTATGCACCAGCCCATGGTCCAGCACTGCAGAAACACCTCCAGCATCCTTCCCCTGTTTCTGCTGTCAGTGGGAGTAACCAACAGGATGGGTGGGAGCAGATCTCTGCTCAATTTCCCAAGAGGAAGTCTCTTCCATTGGGGCACTGTTCCCATCTCCTGCTGCAATTTATTTCGTTCTGAGTTGTACCACTGGAACTGTTTGTGAAATCACATTATAAAGTTTGTTGTAAACTGATCTGGGTTCAAAAGCTTTTGTGAAATGCTGGTGGCAGATGAGAAGTTGGCAACAGTTTCCTAAATCAGTTGTGCCACATGAGAGATAGTGGAACCTTATCTAAGGTTATCTTTTCCCCACCAACTTTTGTGTATCTTATGTCACCAAATTCACAAACACGTCACAGAAGCTGATGGGAAAAGAGTTGCAGAGCTTGAGCCTTACCAGTGAACAGTCTTTCCAAGAGGAAACCTTACACTGGCATCGGTTCATAAAAATGCATGCAGATGACCCAGGTAAACCTAAGTCCCTAGTTTTCAAACATAGAAACAAAAATAGATTGTTTCCTCCTGTAAATGCATGCCAGTAAAGTACAGTCACGAGGACTGAAATGATGCCTGGTTTTTGCTCCCACTCTCTCAAGCACAAAACAACCAGAAAATAAAATTCACAAGCTGATTGCTTTTTAGGTTTCATTTAAAACATCTTTATGACTCCAGTGTACTTCCTACTCCTACTTATTCCTGCATCATCAGTCATGCACAGCACTGTAAAATACCATGTTTGTCACTCTTCTGAAATGTAAAGGTATATGCTACCTGAGATATATTGTTTCAGGGCTGCTGAGTGATTCATACTATGATGAAGTCTTACTATGATGGGAGGACAACAGACAGAGTATGCCAGTAACTTAAGTTTTTTCACAAGTTATTTATCAATCTTTCAACACGTTACCACATTTTTCCTATTAAAGCACGCAGAGCTATCACCCAGGAGCCAGCAAAAATTGTGGCATTTTATTCCTGTTCACAAAACATGGGCTAAAGTGCTGGTGACCTAGTGCTTTCTACTGCATATATAAAGCATAAAGACTTTCAGACTGCAAGATGCACAATTGCTTCATCACAAAATGAGTAGAAATGTTTCATTTCTGCAGAGCCTGATTATTATTTGTGAGCTGTGTAACACGAGGAGCCCCACGCAGAATTTCCCTCTAATTAGCAACTACGTATGTCCAAGTCAATTGAGAAATAGGACTTGGAAAGCCTTAAAAATAACATATGATTTGCAGCGCTATCATTTCCCCTGTTTTAAACATGAAAAGATTAGGCTGAGAGACAGACACACAATGGGATCCTACCTTTTACTTCTCCGCCTGGACACACAATTTGAGACGTGATCTGTCCTGTAAGACAACAAGAAAATATCTTTGCTGTTTTTATGCTGACAATTTGTTTTTGTGATCCTAGAGATCCACTTTTTTCATCAGGTATTAAATAAAGCACTTCCTGAGGAAGGTGAAGGTTCTAGTCAGGCTCTTAGAGGTTGAATAGGAGCTGCAGTTTAAGCAGGGCAAAGACAGAGCTGGAAGTTTACCCACATTTCTACTACATCCTCCTATAAAGTAGGTGCAGTCTTCCATCTCTTTATAGAAATACAGCTGTATATCTTTGAAAAGGTAAGTAGATCTTCTCTACTTGCTAAACACATACGATTCACTGATGAAAAGAATAGTTTTCAAGCCCTGGAATCTGACTTGTTTCTTTTTTTAAAATCTGGTATGTTAGAGGCTAAGCCGTTGTAAGGAAGCATGAGGGAGCTGTATTTATTTGCACTCGCTAAATATCTAATTTGACAGCATTCTGAACAGGAGCAGTCTGCAGATAGGTGTTCCTTCCCCTCCATATTCACAAAATGAAAATGAACTGGCCTCCCTCCAAGGCCCCTGTAGTACCACGAGCCAATGCTCACAAAGGCTACGTGAGTACCATCAGTGTCATACGATGCAATTTAAGTGAAGCACTGACGGACAAGATCCACATCTTCACAGAAAAGACCATGAGAAAGGAACTTATTTTTATACATTAGAGCACATAATTAACATTTTAATAAGCTATATGGTGTTTTATTAGTTATATAATTTTGGGCTATATGACTAGTTAAAAAAAAGTCTATCATGAAGATTAACCTGGAATAGACAAGATAAAATTTATGACCGCTTTGTATCAAAGCCAGTTGAATCCACCGGAAACTTGAGGAGTAAACAAAAGGACTTAGTCTAAACATTATAGAGACTGAAATTTAACTGTTATGATAAAAACTCCTTTTACCTGTAAATGTCCTGCAATGGATAACAAAGGTATTTTAATGCACCCACCATCGTCAGTTTTTGCTTTGATCCTTAATATATTCCCCTCCTGCCTACAAACCTGAAACCTAAAAAACAACAAACTCAGAGGTGGGGAGTGCAGGGGAATTGCTGCCACAAACCTGAAAATTTAATAAATAAAAAGCATTATAAGATTCCAGCCAATCTTAAGCAATATGAACCACGATATATATCATCACGTGTAATGACAGAGTAGTCGGGGGGTTGTGTCATCACTGAAAGGGGAGAGGAGGATCCTGCAGGGCTGAGCTTTGCCCCAGGAGCTGCTGCACTCCCAGGCAGCTACGCCGGTGGTGTGGCTTCCTCAGAGTCCAAAACGCTGTGTGACATTTATCCTGGGAATGGGGAAGTGTGGTTAGAAGCCAAAGTTACTTTTCGCTTCCGAGGACATTGTTTGCTGCTGGGTTTTGCACTCACTGTGGAAGGGATTGCTTTACAAAATCACCTTTTCCTTACATCGATTTTCTAGTTGCTTTGCCTTTCTGAGGTTTTGTGGAGTAGAAAGGATCATGTAGTGCTGAGCTTACAATAAACAAGACCTGGAAAAGGACTCTGTATGACATTAGGAGGCAGAACATAAGCTGATTTTTCAGATCAGGCAGTAAAATAAAAAAAAAGAGTAGATTAGCCTAATGAAGTGTCTTTTTGTTCATATTTTCCTATTCTTAAAAAATAAAACTATTTTTCAGGTTTCAGAAAAGAAGGAATAAAGATCAAAGTAAGGAATGTTCTCAGCATTCTTGAAACAGGTGATTCTTCATATTACTACTTTTTATGGGAGTGACTGTCAATCATCAATCTTCAAAACTGTCATAAACACCCACACATGCTATTTCAAAGATACCTAATGTAGGATATATAATACCATATTTCAAGCTGGATTCAAAGCTTTTCATCTATCTAATAGTTAGGAACAAGGAAAAACACAAACATCAAATGAAATGAAATGTATTTGTTGATGCTAACTGCAAATATTAATTTTATAAAAATTAAGTCTATTACATATCCATTTAAAAATAATTTTTCATGTCTGAATGATGATAGGGATCCTGAAATGAATGCATCCATAGAGAATCACTGATCTAAGCAGGTGATCTGCCAGACAGGACCAATATTAAAGTGCATGTCATGGCTTACAAATTTCCTCATTTCTTAAAGAAATCAATAATCTTTCACAGATTTCATCCCATTGTGACCTGATCTCAGATACTCATCAAGAATTTACAATCCACATAAGCAGGGCGGGGAAATTCCACAAACTCCTATTTGTGGAAGGCACTCCTCCTCCAAAACAACAGAAATATTCATCACAGCTTCTAGACCTTTACAGATTCTGTTAGCAAGGTATATTCAACACAAAAAAGATGCACGTGACAGATTTCCACCCTTTTTTTCAAATTATTAGGAAAAATAATCAGCAACAGTGTATTTGGAGCTGGACGAGGCAATAAATTATAGCTTGTTCATGCTGTAATTGAACCAAGAAAGAAACGCTGGGCAACCAGGGGATGGTTGTAAGCAGATCTACACAATCCCAGGATGACTGCTTGGAAAGAACTGCAAAGGAACATGGACAGAATGAAGTAAGGAGAAATTATTAGGACAGAAAACTTTTTAGTGCTTTGCTCCTTGATCCTCTTTGATGTTTAGAGGACCAGACAGTGTTTCATCCAATCCAGAAACTTTACACGTTACTGCAGTGACAGTACTGCTGGTTGACAACCCAATGGAGCACAGCTATCAATGCAAAGTTTATCAAATAGCCCAGGAACATGGCCACAGGGCACTGAAAGTGGTCAGAGCTTCTCCAGAGGGACTGGTGATCCCTCACTGTGCTATATTCCAGCAGGCCAAGGACCTCACAGGATACAACCAAACCCGAGCCTGAGGCAAGTGGTGTGTGGATGTTAAATAAAAGGAATCACGGATTCAAACAAATTTTAACCTAACATTCTCTTTCTGTCACATCCCTTAGGTGAAAAGAGTTCAACAATGGCTGGGGAGCATAGGAACTGCCAGCAAAAATGTGGGAGGAACAGCTGGGCTTGCCTCCCTGTGGCTGGGGCAGGTGGCAGGGCCACACTGGCATCACGTGCATCTCCCTGCATGGGTCCTCCCTCTGAGCTGGCACATTAATGGAACTTCAGGCCCACTAAAAAATACTGGATATATTTCTCAATCTCAGCTCCAGCTTTCAAATGAGTGCATTATTTATTCATTAGTACTACATTCAAAGTGCTGTTTCCCTTGTTACTTGGTGAAATAAATGAAAGAACAGTGATATCACTCTAAATCCCAATTTACAGCTCTTGCAAGCCCCAGATGACTGTATCATAAAATTCTCCTAACCCTCCCCCTCCCCACTCCTTTCTGCCTTGCATCTGACTGAGAGAAGAACTGCCCACTGCAAGGAGCTGAAGGCTGATCTGCTGGCCTGACCCAAGCAGGGGAAGCTATAATAATGATCAATAGATTCCAACTGGGAGGAAGGACAGTCCTAGACTCAACACTTGGATCAGAGGATTGGGCTCTATGTGTAAGGTGCACTTGCAGATACATTTTTTCTCTGGAGAAAGACGGGACAGAGAAAGAAGGGCAGACTGGACCATACTGACAGTGCACATATGTGGAGAATATTTTCACTTCCAAGTTTGCTGACTTGCCTCACAAAAAATAAAGTATTTATCTAAAAAATTTAGACCTGATTAATTCCTGAATCTTGATTTTGACTTTTAATTTGGGAGACACCCCAAAATATCGCTGGTTCTCATGTGTGGCTGAGCTCCTCATGACTGTAACACACAGTTCAGCTCTCTTAAGCTTCCTCTGGCCAAACTTGCAAACTTGATGTTGTAAGGAATAGAGCAAATACAGGGAGATTAAATAGTGGGAAGTTTTCAAATCTGATAGGTTTAGAACAAGCTTCTAATTTTATGTTCAGGTACTGGCCTTTTAGAATTATGGGAGAATTCTAACTTTGACTATCCAAAAAAGTCAGCACACACTGGCCTTGGGGTCCTAATCCCTGCTGCTTTTGACACATTATACTTTTAAGGAGAATCTTAACCCCGAATGCTTAATATAGCAGGCTAATAAGATTTCAAAAGTTTTCTAAAAATCTCTGATTTAAAAAACCACGAATTTTAAACCCCAGCTGGTGATTCTCAGTATCCTATGTGCTGCACACTGGAGACATAGCAATGTGGAGGGATGGGGGTGTAATTTTTCAAAGGGCTGTAGCTTCTGACCACTTCTGACCAATTTCTGTAGTCACTTAGACTCCAAGGAGCCCTATGTGTCACGGAAGAGCAACACTTAAAGGCAATATTATCTATCACATCTCACCTTTCAGTTCCCTTGGAGCTGCTGCTGACTATTAAGACATTTGTGTCACTTTAGTACCAGGAAACTTGAATTTGTATCTCCCCAAATATTCAAGCTCACAGGAAACAGCAGATGCTTGGCCCACACAGATGTGTATGTGTGCAAGGGAAAGAGGGAGTGCAGACATGTGCAAGGGTGTGACAGACTAGGAGATGGCTCCTGCTGTTCACCGAACTGTCTAAACACACCCAGCTACCTTCAAATAGGCAGTAAAATACCAGCACTGGCTGTTCAGGAGAGGCAGACACGTCACAGTGACTTGAGAGGAGGGTCTAGTGTGACAAAAGCAAATTTAGTCCTTTCTATTTGAAGAGGTAGCTCAAAGAGGCTAAAGTAGGCAGAGGCAAATTAAACCAAGGTCAGAATGTAACCATTGCTAAGACAGATTCAGGCAGCAAACCCCAAATTGCTTGAGGACACAAAAACTGGTACTTTATCTTGAAATCTAACATGCACTATCTGGCAACAGCATTGTTTCAATTATGAAACAATTCACATGTCAGCTGACACATGTAATGAAGCTTGCTACTTGCCTACTACATAATTTAAGGTAAAAGAAAAGAGGGTATGTTTTATCATGGTCTTTCATATCTTTGTCTATTGTTCTGCAATCCATTTGCATACCTAAAGGGAAATGGCCTTTTTAATTTCTTTCCCCTCTCCTAATCATCTGAGGCCTATTTAGAAGTGTTCTGTATCCTGTAATCAGGCAATTTATACAGTGTGCACCCTTAGGCTACAGCCATTACAAACAAGCTGAAAAACTCCTTTACAATAAATGATTTAGCATGGGAAGACACCATTCATAATTAATTTTTTTCTGTTTGCATTGGCAGATGGTCTCAGACATTGAAACATGGCCTATTGCCCACACCTTTATTCCAAAGAGAAAAGGCAGCCTTAGGAAAAGAGAAATGTCTGTAAGACTGCTTCACTTTGGGATTAAACATGCTCCCCACCTTTTCATGAATTTGTGCATGATAAAGACTGAATTCAAAGATTGTGGAAGTCAAAGGAAAATAAATCCCATTAGCTTCTGACCAGGACTTGAATTAAAACCACAAGCAAAATATTGACTTGAAGGACAGTGTGACTGGTTTTTTGTTTTTTGGTTTTTTTTCATTATTTTCCATAAGGGTTATTTCTGAGGCAGCTTAAACAGACATATTGTGAGGGTGGATTTGAAAATGATCAGCTTTGGATTTCTGAAAGCTGGGCACTCACTGAGGCAGCAAATAAAAGAGAGTTCTGTTATTAGCCACATTTTAATACATGCATTTTCCTGCTTCCACAGAAGGACAGCTGATGACAATTTCATTCTCCATTTACTCATGTATTTGCTCACTATTTACATGTTACTTTTCAGTACTTTAGAACAACTTCTGATGCACTTCTGAGTTGCTGGCATCACTGCAAACTCCCCCAGACTGAGATCCAGCCAAGCAGACTGTCATTTTACTGGCCCGTGCCAGTATTTTCTTGATGGTGACAGAACTGTCCTAACTACTACACAGCAAATTCCTAATTTAAGAGTAAATAGACCTTCCTGTGTCATGACTCAGAGTGCTCCGACCGTCCCTTTTGCTCTGTAAGAAAAGAGCAAGCTGCATTTCCATCTGTGATCTCTAGAACGGGATCTAATCAAGTCTCACTGAAGTCTGCAATGTGTTTAGAGTGCTGAAACCCAAAGCCACTGACTGCCCATTCAGGATCATCTCTTTGGATTTACACACAGACAAATGCAAAGTCCCTGGATGAGCTCGAAGGCATGGCACAGCGATTACAAGATGTTATCTGAAAACGCTTTAGCTGCATCTCATATTTGTGGTATCTAGTCATAGCTTCACTTGCCAGGAAGACACATTTACCACAACCTCCTAGGGCCAACATCAGACAAACCAGGTGAGCTGGACCTTTTCCAAGAAGAGGTGACACGATGTACTTTAGGCAGGGGCACTGCACAGAGTGACTATGCACAGCCAGAGACCACTCACTGAGTCTCCATCGGCTTTATGAAGTTCTAGCTGTTGACTTCAGGTAATTTTCCTCTGAAAATGTAAGAATCAGCTGATACTGACAGCCACAGGCATTTTGTGCCACGTTATAGTTCCCAAAGGAAAAAGAAAATGGGAGCATTCCATCTCCAAACATTTTCCTGCCCTCTGAATTTAATCCTCGGCACTGCCTGACCTCAGAGGGCAGAGCCAGGCCTGAGGGCCCGGCCCAGGGATCACCCCGGGGCCGTGCAGCCACACACAGGCACTTCCAGGCAGCACATCTGGGGGAATGAAACTGGTACACGCTTTCCACTGTGCTAAATCTTACTGACTTCTGCTTTAATAGGGTTTTGGGGATCACCAGAGTTGCTTAATGTTGCTTTGGTCTTCTCTTTTTCCCACTGTGCCAAAGCCTACTTGCCTGACAGATGTTTTGAAACACCAACAGGAAAGCTGTTTTCACTCTAATTTCAACCAGGCTCAAACCATCAGTTTCACCACCACACCACAAGGATTTCCATGTGAAAGTCAAAAAGTTCCTCTGATTTAGAAAAAATAAAGCCTCTGAGTTTTCAAGTTTTGTCATTTAACACGTGTCCTAACTATCAGTCCTATGTCAGCTGAGAAGTGATGAAAAAGCTCTCTAAAAATCTCCAATTCTGAAGAAATAATCAACTGTTGTTAAATTGGCATTGTTCTCTCTGCAATGCAGAACCATCTGGATAGTAACAGAAAACTAGGAGCCACTGGATATGCCACTGGCCCAGGGAAAAGTACTTTCATAAAACCAATCTGCTTCCTTCAGATGAATGCATTACTCTCACTGTTTCTTGCAGTTGATGCAATACACATTTCTGCCTCTCTATGAAATTTCAGCAACACCTGTAATCATAATAATAGACTGCTACTCATCTTCAGAATGCAAACAAGCTTATGTTATTAATCTGACCAAACCTTGAGGCCATTAAAAGGTTGTTTTCTTAGCCCTTCATTATGTATTCAGTAGAGATGGTAGCTAAGGTGTCTTTTCCCCTTTTCTTTCAGCCACAGAATAGGAGCTTTCTCTTCTCCTCTTTCCCTCACTGATAGACACTTAAAATTCAAATTACAATTATACTAGACCATAAAAATATACAGGTAAGGCAGATGTTGTGAGCAAGATACTTGACAGAACCTCTTTATTTGTTTGGATGACTTAATAAACTGCAGAAGCTGAGGTCATCAAAACCCCTCAATCATGTTGCAGGCTAGTGCCAACAGCTGTAACAAAAACTGATGATGTAAAACATGTTAAACATGCCAAACCCAAGTTGCAGACAAGCCAGTCTGTAATAAGACTATTTTCTACTTGAACATTACATAGCAGTGTGCTTGGGTTTATTTATGCTGTTCTTAATAGGAATAACCAGAAACCCTGTTTCACTTGCTCAAGGCTGAATGCAAAGGCTGTTTTGTCATGAAACAGCTTGAGATCTATATTGCTTTCAGATCTGGTTAGGCAGAACACAGGTATTAAAAATGGATTTCAGAAACTGAGTTTCATTTTTTGTAGGAAAAAGAAAATCTATTCTTATTAAAAAATACTAATTATTACAAAATTGCAGTCAGAAAGAAAAAATAAATTTATCGCCTTCACCATTTTCTGCCTCTTACTTTACAACTCTATTTCCCTTAGTCAAGAATTCCATAAAGGAAGCATGAATTGCACAAAGGAAAAAAAAATCAAAATTGATTGATCAGATAAAATAAAAAGGCAGGATTTCAGATTGTGAGAAACAAGCTACAGGCAGAACACGTACCAATTGCTATATAGGTAAACTATATTGCAGAATATTAGGGAAAGAAAGTAAATAGAAAAGAGAGTAGAGGCAACTCTACATGGTTTTCCTGGGACACCACTGTGGCAAAGCCGAAGGGTCAGATTCCAACATCTAACGCACAGCACGTACTGCCACACAAGTCTAAAAAATTCTGCTGACACTCGTAAATTGCCACATGTTTGGATTTCCAACAAGATCTCACAACAAGCTGTGTTACTGCAAGTCATTATTTCCTTTGGGGGAAAAAATGTCTCTAGTGATGTTAAAAGTCGTGGCAGGATGTACTATAGTGTCAGGAGAGCTCACCGGGGAGCATTCCTGCCTCAAGGCCAGGAGGTTGTATATAAATTCTGCACCTGGTTAGGGGCTGCGAGGAATAAGCTAAAGTTTATCTCAAAACTGTAAAGAGTCAGTGGTTGTGGACAATGGCACACTGGCAAACCCTGAGAGCAAAGACAGGCAGGAGCAGTGCAAGATTCCCATGGCTTAGGCATTTCTGAACTCTCCTGTATGGAAAGCGCCTCTGAAAGATGCTTATGCAGCACTTGCCTTTTCAAAGGTGCACACTAAGCTATAATGAGCTTTAGAGATTTTTCTGTCAGAGAGAGAGACCCATGCTAATTAGCTGGTCTGCATTCCTCAAAATCGCAGACCAAAGAATTGCATCTAATATTTTCCCATAAATACATGGTTTTACATAAATACATGTATCTGTTGGGTTTTTCTGGAATATGGACTCAGAGGAAAATGACCAGAAACACTGAGTAGGCTTGCTGATTTTTTGTCCAAACTGATTAAAAAGATGCTTTATATTTTAAGATGTTGAACAAAAACATGATTCTTCCTATATGCAGAAAAAAAACCCAACAGAAGATATTAATCTGGAATGGCTTAAAACTAAATATTTATGGCCTACACAAAGCTAATATCTTACCTGTTTGTATATGCCATTGGCTTAAAAACACATGGATTTGTAACACATTTTCGTTTTTCACTTCCTGCTGATGTGCTGCTTCAATGCCCTAAGATTAGCAGTCAGTACACAGAACTATTACTGAATTTCCCCAAGTTTGAACACTCAGAAATGGGGAGAAGTTTAGGCACCAACTTATCAGTGCCTATGATAGGTAAGAAGAGGTTGAGTTCCTTATGTGAAGTGTTTTTTTAGTTCCTTAATAGAGTAGAAATTAAACATCTTACTACCCTGAAGTGATTTTGGTCTCCATCACTCTGCTGAGAGGCAGGAAAGTGCAGTCCCATGGGGGGAAGCTCACAGGCACCAAAGTGTCCTGCCATGGACACACTGGCTGATCCAGCCCTAAACCCAAGCAGATCTGAGGCACAGCCCTGCAGCCCGAGTTCACCCAACCCACACCAGGCCTGTGCTCACAGCTACACGTGAGGACTGGCTCAAGGACAGGCGCAAGAGCCACCGTGGACAGGTTTTGCACAGTCACTGCAAGTGCCAGTAGCAGATTGTGCACCCAGATCCATGGAAAGAGAGTTAAAAAGCCTCCAAATTGCACAGAGCTTCTCAAATAATGTCCACACAGGAGCCATTGCAAACCAAACAATGAATACTGTCTTCCATCGTCCCAACACATCTTATTAAAATAAAGTTTTATACACTGACTTCTGACTTCAAGTGGAAGTAGAAGAAATACTGTGAAAGTAATGTCATGATCCTCTAGATACATCTTAATTTCAACAGTACTGCTTATTTCAGTCACGTGATATTGTTGATGTTTCTAAAAAATTTTGTCACAAAACCCACTAAAAAGCAACAATAAGGTCATTAACAAAAAATAAGAGAATTTTAAATTAATACTTTGCTAAGGAATCATATGTTATCTTCTCATAAAATGTCACAACTGACATACATTTATGCATAATATTTAAAATGCAAAACTGAGTTGAACAAAGATTTGTACTAAAAGTAAAGGCTTGACTTCATTTCTTAAATTCTTAATTGTGCAACCCTGTAATGAGACATAATTTAACAGGACTGTCTCAGCACAAAAAACTAAAATTATATACTTTTGGCTAATAAAAACCAGTTTTCCCTAAACAGGCATTCAGAGGTTTGACCTTTAACTACATTGAAAGTAATCCAAAGTCTTCTGAATTTATTGGACTTTGGAAGAGCAGTTAAGAGGTCCTGATTTAGAAAAGCCCATTTTAATCTTAATTTGAACCATGATACATATTTAAACTTTATTCAGGCAAGAGTACAATGCTACCATCAATGGGGTTGAAAATAGAGGGATTTTGGACTCTTAGTGGTATGGCCTGCTCCTCACAGCCTGATGCACCATGGTTACTCTGATTTAGTGGTATTTCACACATAGTTCTTCAGCAGATGGAAATGATGAGAAGAAAAGACAAAGGGCACAGTCTAACATTTTATAAAGTAACCTTATGAAAGTCTTGAAGAACATTTTGGAAAATAAAGATGCACTCTTTTTGTTTTCATAAAAGCGATAATGTGCTTTGCAAAGGGGGAATTTTTTTAAAGAGGATGAGAGGACATGGCAGACCGACAATATTGTGAAATAATCTGCCACATACAGAAATTCCTCAGTTTTTATGAAGTGCACATAATGTTGATCTGCAACAGTTTTGACTTCAGCTATGCAGATGTAGATGACAATACCCTTAAAAAAAGTTAAATAAGATTTTTACAACTGTTTTTTTTATGCCCACAGGAACCAGTGATATGTTTACACCACTGTTTGAATAGAGACTAACATAAGTTTGCTTGGGCTTTTTTATCTTCTACAATTGAGAGGTGGAAAGAAAACATGCTTTTTAACAATAATACTTGCACAAAACCACACATAACTTACACACAAATACATATAGCACAAGTATTATTTTTCAAAAGGTACCAGACTTACCATCCTAGATCTCAGTCTTCCAGAAACTTATAACCTTAATTACCTTATGTTCATGAGTATGTCACTTAGTCAATGAAAGTAGTTATGTCTTTTTTAAATCAGCAGATGCACAGGAGCCTGTAAGGATTACTAAAATCAGTGGGGGAAACCCCAAACCCATTAGCACACCTAATCTTAATGCACCTAATATTAACAGAATAATTATCATTCTATTAATAGAATTAATAGAAGTCAAAATATAATGAGTCAACCCCCTGCTCAGTGTAAAACAGCACACCTTACTGATGTGAATGGAGAAATGCTGACTTACACCTACTGACACAGAAACCCAAGAGATGTTAAGGGAAATTCTGATCCTTGACACATTCCAGCAACTTCCATAGCTCCACCTATGGAACTTTGTCACACGTGATTTTTGAAGATTCAACCATCTGGAGTAGGAATGTGAAAATACTGATTATTTTTTTCTTGTCAGAGGATTAGTTCAAAAAACAGTGAAATAAGTTGCGAAAAACCCCTCCATATAAAGAAAGTTTAATTTGGAGAAACTAAGAAAGAGAAATTAGACACCTAAGGATTATTACTCAATGATATTCCAAATGTAGCTTATGATTGCTTTTGTTCTCTTCAGCAAATAACATTTAAATATTCCATACAAAAGAGAAGCCTGAGGATGTTCCATCACAAAGTAGCTGATGCTGTGGGGTTAACACAATTCCTGGACACATCAGACTCTTTACTTCAGCCTCTGCTAAATACAGTGCATGGGCAGAAATTCAGGCTCTTCTGGCATATGTTTGAACCACTGTGAGGTGAGAAGGATTCCTCCTCTGCTCAATGACACACAAGTTGACCATGCAAAGTGAAATATTGTCAGGATAAGAATCAGAGAACACATCATCTTGTGGAAGGGTGAGGGCACACTTGGAAGGCAGGAAGACTGAGATGTGCTTGAGCCAAGGCCTCTTCTGGCATTAATTTGGTAAGAGGACACAGTCCTCCAAGTAGTTGGGTGAACTTAGCCTTTTATTTTCCTCGGCTTCCATTACAATGCACAACCCCAAAACATTTTGAAATATCAAACCAGTTCATTTTGACATTTTCAAAATAAAGCATTTCAACATTGTGTTGAAAACATTTGTCAGTTTTGTTTCTACTCAGACTATTTGTCAAATAGTTTTGACCACTCTGAACCTTTTCTCAGCAATAAATGTTACCCTGATTTCCCCCCATTCCTTAGCTTTGCTTTTCAAATGGCTTAGCCACAGCCCTACTGATAGCTGGTAAAATTTTTGTTCTGTTTTATTTCAAATGGTAATTTTAAGTACAAGGCTTCCTGTAATCTGCAATGCAACAGCCTGCTTAGTCAACACCAACCCTGTGAATGTTTAGGAGACCCTATGGCGTTTAGAAGGAAACAGGATATGTAACATTCTGCTAATTGAATAAGACAGCTTTTATTACTAAGCAGCGTCTTTCCATTTCCCACTGAAGTCAAGATATTTACATACACCTAATGCTTCAATTTACAGGCTATAAACAGCCAAGCCATTGCAATGCAATTATTAATTGCTAGTGTATTTGCATGGAAATTATTAAGCAGTTAATATTTTAAAGGAAAGAGCAGCAGCTAATTTTGACTTCACAAGACAATTTGTCCAATGACATATTTCCCAGACCTCAGAAACAATGGATGTAAAAAACAGGTTTACATTGGTATAAGATGATTAAAATCCAGAATTTTCAATAACTCATTTTGGTATGTTTAGATGTGTAATTCATATGAGCCTTAGCTGTAGGTTTGAATGAACAGTAGAAAAGCAGGCTGAAATGAAATGCCTGGATCATTCAGATCCACTGAAATGGACAACACAAGTTTCAAGGAATCTCTGTGATCTTTTAGTCAGTGTTTTCATTTAGAGAACAGAGCAGAAAGTCCAGTGTTGTAACATCTCACAGCAGGCAAATTGCTTTAAAACGTATATTTTGGGTTATTATTCTGTTTTAAATGTGTTAAAGATCCAATGATATAAAAATATATCTTCCAAGCTTTCCTGAAATCTTCGAATGCTATGTAAAAAAAATGGCAGACTCAATATAAATGATGACATAGGAATGTATATATTTAGGCCATATAACTAGCTGGAAAGACAAATTAAAACTTATCCTGAGTTAAATGTTCTCCTGACTTTAAGGGGAAAGTTTTGGCCAAGCTCAAATATGAGCACCTGCTTCTAAACACAGAACTGACTATTTCTGCCATTATACCATGTACTAACTGTAGTAGAAATGAAAGTGCAAACAAACACTTGTAAACAGAAATGGCACTCATAGATCCTTAAAGGCATCGCCTATGTAAAACTATGAAAATTTCAACCCAAAGGTTGTTTTTCTAGTGAATAAAATATATAGTAACAAAGAAGAGGTCATCATTACAAATGTGTGCTAAAGCCTAGTGAAGTCAAAAGGCAGTTTCACAGTGTTCAAAGCACTGGGTATTTCAAATCCTAAACTAAAGGAACAGTAGCAATTTCCCTATCATCTGCCCAAGCCTGAGTGCTTCACAGGGATAAAGAAAATACATGTAACCACATTTACTTCATTAGTTACTATGCATTTTATTGACTTTTTTACGCTCAAATCCTACCATCTACCCTGTAAGGAAATATTGCAAATATGAGTTATGCCTGGAAGTCACTGAAGAATACATGAGAAAGGCTCACAAAACCTGATTCTACAAAGGCTCAGACCCAAGTTACAGTCAACAGGCTTGGAGAGCTCACCAGTGACTGCAAATGGCAAGGAAGACATTTGCATGACTGAATTGTAGAGAAACATTGTGATTCTCAAGGTCAGTGTGATTACTCCAGAACTTCAGTGAGGCACGCAGTCTTAGCTGTTTGTGGGATCAGGATCTGACATCGCCACTGGCATTTTCTCCTGAGATTTAAACTGTTATGGGTCCTCTAAAATCAATATTCAGATTATGCACTCTGACAATAAAATTAAATTTGCTAACAAGTTTCAAGGGCCTGTTAGATACTCTCTTAAAGTCTCTAACTTCAAAGAAGAGAACAAGAAAGTTCGAAGATTACAAAGAAAGGAAACGAGTTACGTTTCAAACTACCTGTGAATGAAATTTAAAGCGTGTTGTTTTTAAGCTTTTCTTGTCATCATTCATTAACTTATTTGCTCATTCAAATCCTCAAGAGAGTAAAACCCAAATCCTGACAAAGTCACTACACCAAACATTATCTTAAATTTTGCATGTGCTGCTCAAAGCCTTGTGCTCAGAGCTACAGGAATACGTCTGATCTCAAACACGGTGCAGCTCCTACCTTGACTGGTAACTGTTAGTAATACGAGCAAAAGACATTGCACTGCTGGTGCCAAAGCTTTGAACAAAATTACTTCCTTTAACACACCGCCACCTTAATTATGTGCTGGGGAACATAAAGCAGGTCAGACAATTTGTACTGGGACATCATAATTCCATCAGTATAATGCTGACATTGCTAAAGATTTATGAATGGAATGTCGCAATTATTTTTTTAGTAAACATATCAAGTTTCACTAATGGGGGGGCTGGAAGTACTAATTAGCTTTTGTTTTGGGTGGGTTTTTTTGCAGTGTATCATGTAAGATGTGGGGAGCAGAGGGTAGAGAGGAAGGATCTGTGACAAAAACAAGCACACACAATTTATGTATGGCCTGTAATTCAAGCAGATGTTCTTATATAGGGGCTGCAGGGATTAAAGCCTTTCTGCACATAATTCTATTTGCTAACTACCTTCTGTCTGCACAAACCTTCCAGCCTATGACAGAATTCTGCTAAGCCACATTTCTTTAAAAGCAAAAAGGAAGAGTAGACAAATAATCTTAAAAAATTCTGTGTTTAAATGTTAGG
Source organism: Mohoua ochrocephala (assembly GCA_013398855.1). Lineage (NCBI taxonomy): Eukaryota > Metazoa > Chordata > Aves > Passeriformes > Acanthizidae > Mohoua > Mohoua ochrocephala. The sequence goes on along the minus strand of VZTA01027901.1, from coordinate 76,134 downwards.
ATTTGGCAGTTTGACTGGCTTTAGCCTTTAACCAGATGGGTGATTCCACTGGAATTATTGCAAATGCAACCAGCAACAATGACCTTGGTTGGCAGAGTTTCCTTTGAAGATCCATTCGAACTGGTACTTGACTACTGTTGGCATATATGCACTGGTACTGCAGAAAGAAATTGTACTCATGCTAAATCTGAAGAATTCATATTTAAATCACATCCAGAGACTCCCCCCTTGGTGACCACGCTCAAAGATTTGTCAAGATAAATAGACAGTTCTAGAGAGAAAGAGATAAAACCAGTCGGGTGGTCAGTACTGTAACTCTATAACATGGCAATATCACAATATGAGGGCAATACTGCAAGCTGGGGGCAGAACATTCCAAAGTTAATGGTTTTAACACTTGCCTGACAGACACACTGCCTCCAGAATAAAAGAACTGGTGGAAACACTGAAGAATTCAAAAACTTTCACTGAAAATTATATAAATATAATATATAATATAATTATATAAACCTTTTTCTGTCACCACTTGTAGGCACAGCCTGGACCTTCTATATAGGAAATATAATATATGAGAATAACTTTTGTAGCAAGAAGTAACTGTTCAAGACCAGATCTCTATCAGTCTTCCTGTTCCTTCTTGAAAACCTGTGTGGTGTTTCATCTCTAGCTGGGCTTAAAACCACAACACAAGTATGGAAGGAGAAACAACCATGAACTAATTCTTCTTGCCACTGTCATGACTCTACAATTGTAAAGCTTGTAACAATAGCACAGTCTCTTAATGCTTTGAAATAAAGCTCTATCTATGTGGAGAGAGGCAAAAAGGAAGGGGGACAGGATTCAGTTCACGATCTGGAACTGAATTTTCATTGTCTTATGTGTCATATTGTTAACTAGCTTAATACATTAAAAAAATGAGGAAGGATTACTCAAAGCTTATCTTTTATTTTATAATACAGCTGGTGTAAATTGTGTTTTTGTTGGATTTCATTAAAAATCTAAATTCTGCCCCACCACCCTCTGCAAATAACTTAAAACATTTAAAATGTATAATTTCAGGGACATCTTTACCTATATTTACATGTAATGGACTGACACAATCTAGTTCAGAAATATTTTGTATAATCATCTTTTGCTGTCTTACAGCTGCCTGAGAAGGTTTCTGATGCGCAAATGCTACGGATCTTTAGCAGGATGCACCTCAGCGCATTTCACTGTTTCCCAAATTATCTTTGAAATAAAGAACATAAGTCAAGAACATGATCCTGTAAATGTGACAGCTAAACATAGAATCCTTAAGGCTGTAAAAGACCTGTAAGATCATCAAGTCCAACTGTAAACCCAGCACCATGTTCAACACTAAACTATATCCCCAAGTGCCACATCCACATGCCTTTTGAGCACTGTAAAGTGGTAGGATAAATTTCTGATCTCAGAATAAAGATAAACATTAAATCTTTATCTAGAGATTTGCTTTCAATTATTCTCATATTAGAGCGCTTCCAAAGAAATCTGGATAGCATCCAAATAGTTTGGGATCACTTATTTTCTTTGAAAAGGCTTTTAATATGATGTTGATCATAGACACTCCCATCTTCTAGTGCTTCGAATATGTGACAGCAATGAAACCTTTTTTTTTATGCCAGCCAGCTGCAGCACCTGCTCTTGTGTTCACTTTTCATATTTCACTCGAGATTTGAAGCTTTGTATAACAGCTCACGGGCATGCTAACTAATTGTAGTCTTCTTATTTAAGCTTTCATCTTCACGACACTGAGTATAAAATGGAGAATGGCACTGAATCCTCCACTCAGGAGTATCAGTGTGAGTCTTGCACATTTAGGAGGGCTTTTGTCCCATATCACTCTGCAACTGCCTTGGAAATTTTGCATATAAAGGATGAAAAAACCCCAAACAATTATTCTATAAACAAAAAGACAAATCATACTTATTTGTCTCTGGGTAATATCATACATACTAATTCACTAATTTTTTTTTTTTTCCCAGCATGTCCAAAACAATTGATCCTCAGAAGCTGTGTTTAGTCAAAAAAAGTAGCATCAGCAGGACATGAAAAGGGAAGATTTTGGGAACAGGACAGATGTTGAGAGATCACCACTCAGCTATGAGACCTTCTTCAGCGACAAGTGGTGCCAAAGTAAAACCCTGGATAGGAACTTTCTTCATAATCTCGAGGGAGAAAACAATCCTCAGAGTGATTTAAAAATGAAATAATGTAGTGGGAATACTTTTTTATCTTATTCATGTTTCTATTTCTGTTTCTAATTTTGCATGCTTTTGCATCAGATATTAGATGGATTTTTTTTGTGTGAAAGCTACAGCTAAAATGACATTTAGGTGAAACTACAAGCCCATCTATTTTTGGCAATATAAGGCAGAAATTGTTTCCTTATTCACTTGCAATCTGAAACCTGCACTGAATCCAGTTGTGCCTAGAAAAAGCATTAGAAAAATCTCATACGGCATTTTTGTAGCATTTTCATAATTTCATAACTATTTTTAAGCACTTGCTTTAAAAATCTGTACACCTTCACTGAAAGAAAATGAGTGGGAGAAATAGATTTCTTCCTTTTTTATGTCACAGACTAATACCTTCCTCATACCACTTTTAAACACTTCATTGGTGAAGAGCACATCACGAGAGATTAAAACATAGGGTAAAGACACAAGCTGACGTGTTGGACGAGAAAACAGATGGTGACGTGCCAACATTACTGGTAGGAACAAGAAATTCAGAAGTGTAAGAGGAAGCAACAATACCGGGCACAGGAACAGCACCAAATGAAACTTTTCTTCTGTACAGCTTTAAAGACTATTACTTGCCTGGATCAAGGACTTGTGCCACCAGTGGCCTTGATAAGAAACATATGGATGCATTTTACAATGGTGTGAGGATGCGATTCTGGTATTATTAGATCAGTCGACAGCATTCCCCCCAGGCAGTGGGCATATTGTGAGCATAATGGTATTAATTCTACTTCATTTGCTACAGCTTAGTTGTTTCCTTTGCATCAAAATCCTCATAAATGAAAGGAGAGAGGTCAGAAAGTTTTCCAGTGTACTGAAGGGCCACTGTAAGCCATTTGGGTGCACTTTCCTAAATCACTGTTACGAAGGAGAAGTTATTAAAAAACAACAGGCAACACGCTGGCTTGTGAATATTTGTGCAATTGAAGGATTGCTCATGAATGGAAGGCTGAATGGGAAGAATCCAATCACACGCACGGAATACGAAGGATTGGTTTGGTGATAAAATCAAATCTCATTCTAAAAATCATATAAGTGAAAAACAGATATTTCACCCATCTATAGTTAGACAAAGGGATTCTGAACTGTCTTCAACCTTTCCCATTCTCAGCTACATCTTTTTCTTAACCTAAAGGATTTTTGCACTCAAAAAATCTATAATGCCTGCTGTGTACAGAGTTTGCAAAGATTTCTAATGAGCACAAACTCTTAAAACCCCTCTTCTTTTTTTAGATAAACATATTTGATCTTTCCAGTCATTATCATTTTAACTTGCAAAGTGACATTATGCCAAAAAGAAGGAATTCATAAATTAGTTCCAATTTAGAAAGTTTTCTTGTCATTGTATAAATGACAGATCTTTAAAAAGACGACTTAAAATGAAATGCAATAAAAAAATTTCACTTTTGTGGCAGGTTTTTCTTTTATCTCTCTCTCTTTTTTTTTTTTAAGACTGAAAGAATAAAACAATGTGCTATCAAAAAAGAAATGAGTGGTACAAAAAAATCACAAATGTGCATGGACAGGAAACTCATTTATATTCTCAGATTGTTTTAGGAAAGCTAAATTTAGTTGGGACAGTAACAAAATAAAATGTAAGCAGAAAACACTTTGCAAAGTTAAATTCACTTTTCAGCAGAAATTAATAAAGCAGGATTCACATCCAGCTTCTTATTTTAAACCCTGCTGGTGGCTGGAACTATTGATGTTTGGGATGCAAACCTGCTCTGCTGAAGCCAACTAGAAGTTTGCTAATTATGTTACTGAGCCAACATCACACCCATGCATTTTGCTTTTATTCTCTTTAAGGACCGCAAAATTTAGATGCAGAGTTGGGTTTGGCTTTCAAATACCTTTAATGTTTGGGAGCACTTGACTTGAATTCTTTGAGCAGAGTGCATTTCTGTAATGAATTGATGATATCTGCAGAAAGAGATCAGGAGCACAAGTGATGCCAAGGTGACAAACAGACCAGAAGCTAATGGAAAACTTCCCTCAGTGAAGGGGAGAAAACAAATTTAGGGTTGTGTGTGAAGATTTTTTACACTAGGAAAGCATTCAAGTGAGGCAGCACTCCAGGCATTGACCACAGAAAACTCCTGGGGCTCCTGTGAGAGATTCTTCAGTGGATTCATGACTTTAGCTTGTTCTCAGCGTAAAATGGGATTTATTAGGGGTCCCACACACCTGTTCTGGACTTATGGATGGCAAATTCATCAAAATAGTTATCAATGTACTGCAATGGAGCAGCTTAACCACACAACCATTGAGCTATAGGAAACAATTTCCTGACATCATCTTGTTTCCTGCCAACTGTCCAGAGTTACACACAATCCTTTCACTCCAAGATCTACCTGGCATCATAACATTTGCTTCCCTTTTCGGTAAGTACATGTTTGGTTCTGTAATACTGAGATTTTACTGCTCAGGTTTTTTTTATTTCTAGGTTTCTTTTCTGAAGGGTTAATAACTTCCAAACAAATAATGAAAATTAAGTTAATGGGAGCTCTGTTTAACACCTCAGGTTTGAGTATTCACTTCTTAGTGAGATTCCATTACTATTTTTAGCTTCAAGTTTTAGGCAAAAGAATTTTAGATGGGAGATAGCTACTACTTCTCACTCAGGAAATCACAGTACTGTCTTATATTGCCTGCATCACCACACTCCATCAAAGGCAAATAAATTAATTTCTGAGGCATTTTCACCTTCGGCAGCTCGGTAGAAGCTTCAGTTGAAAAGCAAGTCTTTAGGCAGCTTAATGATAGCAACGTGCAGGTTAAAAAACACATCTGTCCCAAGCCAGTAGATATCAAAATACAATAAAATACTCTGGTGTTTGTATCACAAAGAGGTACCTAGAGCTAAGAGAACACTACTTGATGTGCAGATCTACTGCCCTAGTGCTGGTCATTTTAACAGAATCTATTATTTCTAGCTGAGACAATAGTGATTGCAGGACACAATTTACAAACCCTCTTCCCTAGTGGGACAAAACTTGTTTGATTTTTTTTTTTGTAAGAGAAAGTTGAACATACAAATTTTCTGGATGTAGTGCAAAACTATTTCAGAGCAGTCATGAATGAATTGTTAATTCCTGAGGTGCATTTCTCCTAAGCTGTTCTTGGCTGCCAGCAGGTTCCCTAGTTAGTTTGACCAAATGCAGAGGATCATGGCAGTCATGGCCTTGAAGCACACCTTCCCCTTTCAGCATTGGATGTACAAGGGAAGACCACCAGAACTGGACAGGAATGCCATGACACCATGGGATCAGCTTCCAGTAAGAGTCAATTCAATTTTTTGAACATTAACAGCTGCCAAAGTATAAAGAGTTCATAGCCTTTCATGGGTTATAACTTCATCTTCATTCTTCTGTAGGAACACATTCAGAAGACGTCTGACTTCTCAAGCAACCAACCTTATTTCAGGGGGGAAATTTGGATGTGAGTCTACCCAGTACAATTTCAAGATACTGAAACTGCAGCTGATAGAAATTTCAACATGATTGGAATGATCTGTTATCCCCACATGCAAACTTTTCTGTTTTTCATTTTTACTTGTGTAGTAGACCTCCTTTTACTACTTTAATGCCTACATTTAAGGCAGAAAGTGAAATGATATTTAGGATAATGTTTTAGTGTCTGTTTCACAATGGTTTTTATTGAAGCTGTAAAGCGCTTGCATGCACAGAGAAAAGAAGGTGCATTTTAGAAATAAAACTATTAAGGAACATTATCTTGCCATGGTTCATTCCCACTGGGATAGAAGAACCATTTGAAAAGCATAACTGAATTCAGTTAAAATATGATAAATTTTTATCTCCACTTTACCACCTTTTCAGCACTGCATGCTGATCAAGAAAGTAATGAAAGCACGAGTGTTTATGTTTAGAAGCTTTTGTCTGATCATTTGTTGTACAATACCTTCGTATTTTCCCCCTACTACTTAAAGTAGGGAATAACTTGAATATAACAGCTTCCTCCTAGAGAGGAGGATGAACACACATGTTTCCATATCTAATTACCAATATAAAGTCCACCAGCAGCAATCAATGTCACAAATGGATGAAGATGTGAGGAGAGATGAAAATATGCCTTTGCATATCGTGGCAAGAACAAATGGTCTCCAGGTAACAGAATAAAATGGCTGCTTGTATCTGGCACAAAATCACAGAAATACATATCCAACCCAAAATTTACATAAACAACTTCACCATAGTTTTTCTGGGGGCCAAACCCTAAGTACTGCATAGATCTTCTTTTAGGAAAGCAGAGACTGACAGGGACCATAGAGATATGCCTATTAATGATCTTGAAAAGATTGTTTACTGATTCTTTCCAAAGAAGATAGAAACTGTCTTCTTTAATGACTAAATATAGCAATAATAAATACAATATAAACATAAATACAATATTATGAATAAAAAATTAACAAATAGTTAATTGAGAGTTAAATTAGTATGTATTTCTGAAATACAGGCCCCATATCCATTTTGTAAGTCACTGGATCTACGAGTGATCTGCACACAGGAGATCAAAAATGCCTTTTGAAGTATATTGGTTCTCCTACCACCCTTATGAACACTGCCTCATATAGAAAAGTCATATTACAACCTGAGTACACAGTAGAGAATCACCATTTCTGCTTTGCAGATGGCCAGCAGAGACATGAAGAAATTAAGTGATTTTTCCAATGTCAAACAAGAAACCTGCATCAGAATGGAGAAAATCTAGGCCTTCTGAGTCTTGGCTGATTTCCTGAACAATCAAACTATTCTTCTGTTCTGGCATGAATAAACCTCTGGTTGCAGATTGGATTGGTGAAAGCATCAGTTCATCATGGGATGAAAAACAAAAAAGAGAAGAACTATCTGACACAGTACAATATAATCTGTACAGCAGTTTTCTTCTCCAAAATTATACCCCAAAATCTCAAAGTTAAATAACACAGTAATTAAAAAAAAAAAGAAAAAAAAAAGGCGAAAGAGAAATTAAGTACCTTAGACAAAGAGAAAAAGATGTTTCAACTGAGGCATGAAAATAAATGTAGATAATAATTATCACTTATGCAATGCTTTTTATCTTCAAAATGCTGTATAAATATTACTTTAAAAATCCTCACAACACCTCAGGAGGTGTGAAAATATTAAGCATAATGTAATAAGTTATATCCTCATATGATTTAAACCAATTTTCATTCTAGAAAACCAAGTTAAAAAGAAGGTTGGGAGGCTAAAAGAGTTTGTTTAAAGCACCTCAGCTGGCCACATTCTACAGAAAAACCTCCACTGCCACCTAAGAGGACTGCAGTTCTCACAGGCGTACGTGAGTCAGCTTTAATTAATCCAGTTCAGACTCAGCACAAGCTCAGCAGCCAGGGTTCAGCAAGACTACAAAGCCTAGCCCAGAGCCCAGGCAAACCCTGCAGGACAGCTAGCCTGGATTGCAGTCAGTAGGACGGGGTCACTCACAGGATACAAGCTGGCTCCTTACAAACTGAGTACCTTGCACGAAAGGCCGTCCCACAGCTACAACGTGGCACAGGCACATCCAAGGCTGGGACTGGGGAGCTGCCTCCGAAGTTTTCTCCTTTAGTTCAGAGGCAACCAAGCAGGCACACACAGAGGCTGCTTTACACGTGATGGAGCTGCAGTGGAGATGGAGCTTTTCCACCTGCAGAGCCCGGCAAAATAATGTAAAAGGGCAAATGGGAAGGTGGTAAGTCTAACCAAAGACAATGTTTTGAGCTGAATAAAACACTTAACTGCATGGAAAATTCCATTAGGTTGATTAGATACTTGCCTTAGGGCCCTCTTAAAACACCTGTTAAAAAAAAAAAAAGATAGCTATTGCAACGCGGCTTAGAAATATTGGAAAAGCAGGAAATGGAGCTTATTAGAGCTCAAATTAGATCCAAGATTTATGTGAAGAACAGTTGGCCTCTTTAAAAGGCCTGCTTAATCCCTAGATGGTTTTTATTGTTTCTATTATTATTATTTATTTATACAGTGCCATAGGTATACATGGCACTTTACAGACAAATAAAAGAAAACATGGGTCCTCCCCCAGAGAGTTTACAATACCTGATCCAGCAAAGAGTTAAGTACACGAGTAACTTCATTTGCAGGACTAACCTCCCTTGGAACCAATGAGATTTTTCAAAAAACCAATTTATTGACATGATTATCTCTTCCAGGTCAGACCCTCTTGTCTCAAACATTCAGTCTGAAGCCACAGGTGAAGAACCCAGTTCACGGGAATAACTACTTGAGTTGGGAGCTACCTTCTGCTGAGCAAACCTTACAGTAGGATTTTGTTCTGAGTTATGCATGATAAAGATAAGCCAAAGCAATGACGGAGGAAAGCTAAGCAGTTTTTATACTGGTAAGTTGGCTTCAGTGAAAGTCTTTTACTAGTATTTATAATATTTTCTCAATTGAGACAATTGAGAAAATTAGTCAGTGATCGAGAAACAGCTCCACAACACGGCTTGGTGCACACCAGGGAAACTGGTTGTTGTGCTCCTCCTTCCTGCACCCCAGTGTGACAGGGCTGGCTCTCCAGGGAGCACTCTTGAAGCTGCTGAACTGGAACCTTACAGCACATTCATGATGCCTCAGGTGTAAACTTCAATAACAGTCTGTGGAAGTGTGGTCTTTCTTACTTTGCAAAAGCAGCACTTCTGGTTCCCGTTAAAACCCCCTCTATTCTGTTGTGTTTCGTTCGGAAGATGAGGTGATCCTGCTCTGCTCCTTACTGTCCTGATGCCCCTATTTCTGTGAATGGAAAATTGGAGCTACCTCAAGCCACTTCTCTTTTGGAGGGCAGTAATGACTACTCCAAATGTGCAACCCTATTTGCCTGCATATAAACTTTTAATAATGTTCATTAAACTTTATTAGAATTGTTCGTGCAGCCAGATCAGGGTTACAAATTAAAACCTCAGTCCTGCAAACACTTATGGAGCTTTATTCATGTAACCAAAAGGAAAAATTTCTCTTTCTATACTCACACACTTAAACTGAATCTGAAACGTAAATACGATGCCATTTATTTTCTTATCCTCTGGCATTAAGTTTAAAAACATGCAGGCAGGAAAGAAATTATATGTTACTGGTGCATAAAAAAATAAAACAACTCCACAACCTTTTTGAAACTACATTTAAAAAAAAAAATGTCATCCTGTGGAAAAACCTTTCTGCTGCAATGGACTTGGAAAAGTCAATGAAAAAAGTGAACCATGACTGTAGGTGCGTAATGATACACAAAAGTGCTGGCCAGAAGAGACACTGAAGTGTCTCTAGAAGTGTTGCAATGAACTTTATGGGCAAAAGGATCAGATCAAATCAGAGCCTGATACAAGAACCCAGTGACGCTGGAAAGAATATTCCTATTGATTTGAATGAATTTGAATTTCCCATGCTTTGAATCAGATGCAGTGACCAGCAAACTGCAGGACTGCAGGTAAAGGAGCAGCCATAAAACCCAGAAAGAGTTTTTAAAGAAAGCAGACATGAGTGTCACAAAGCCAAGGTCAAACTCCATCCCCAAGACAAGTACGTGTGAGAGAATTATATCTTTTTTAACGCTAAGTCCAGTATTTATGATTATTTATTTAGGTTGGAACAAAAGGTAAATTAATCCATTTATTTTAAAAAGCATGTTTTTATTTCATTGAGTAATTTCCTTTGAAAAAGAAAAATGTTTCCTAAACCCATTAGCAGTTAAACCTGATTTTTTTTTGTTGTTTCTATCTGAGATGAGGCTGCATATGCATTCATGCATAATCTGATTCCAACTGATTCCTTGTTTACAATTTGTTTTGTGCATTTTCTTATATAAGCAAGAATTAATATACTCAGGCATGGAAGAAATATGCTCTATTGTCTTTTAGCACAATTCTTTGGAATGTGCCATACATCATCTTTAACTCCCAATGACATTCAAAACAGCCTGAGGAAAACATGCATAAATACACATATAAACAAGGAGAAATGCACCAATAGGAAAATCATTTAAGTACAGGCTTGCATACAGGTACATTAAGCACGTGTAATATGAGCAATGCAAATCATGAGCTGAGCCCAAATTTTTGAATAAGCACAAAAAATTACTTAAAGTTCCTGTAGCTTGGGTGATAAGCAAAGTCAGAGCAGTGCCACAGAGTCACCGCCTGCTCTCTGACGGCAACCAGATGCCAAAAGCTCAGCTCTTCCATTTCGCTCCCTGCCTGTGAGAGGACCCCACCACAATGAGCTCCCTCTTCTCTAAATACGAGCACCCTCCAGTGTGCACACCCAGTAACATACACCCCATCCCTGGGCAGCGGATCGGATCCTGCGCAGGGGCTGGAGCCCCGAGCCCGAGCGCTCGGCGGCCGTGGGGGAGCAGAGGCTGTCACTGACACCAGCGCTGCTCCCTGCCAGATTGCAGGGTTCAGGAAATCATGGGCCTCTAGAGAGAGCTGGTAATCCTGAGAGAATAATTCACATGAGAAATACGGTGAAATTTTGAGGCTTGCCTGCAGATCCAGCCTTTCTAACCTTACCAGGTTTCCTATCCTCGCCCTAACACGCTACTATTTCTCCCACACATTTTCAATAGCTGTACATCGGTGAAGATCTCAGAACACCTTGAATCAATACAACCTGCCTGATTCTTTTCCTTTTGACTTTGTCATACTTTTTTCTCATGGGGAGTCACAGAGCCTGCAGCCTTTCATCACGTGAGGGCAGGCACCTCTCCTGAATTCCTTATGTTGTCAATTGTGAGGTAAAAAGGACACAAATATTTCCCCTTGCTTAAGTACAGAACAATGTAAGTGAATATGGAGCACAGTGAGACTCAAAAGGCCGTCCCATGTGACTCGTTAACATTTATTCCTGAACTTCTTCTTGCAACACAATTTTGCTACTTCTTTTTATTTTGGATTTTCTGTACATGGAATGAGAGGCAAAAAATTTAATGTTCAGAATGCTAAGAGACAATGCTGCAGTAGTTTATAATACTGCTTCTTTTTCTTTTATCCTTCATCATAATTATCTTCTTCTCAGCAGCTAGATTGGGTTTTATTTATTTTAACTATTTAAAAAAAATATTTGCAGTTCTCATTGCTTTTTGCTTACATGTAATAGTGTGTTTTGTGGCATTTTAACAAATTAAATTTCACATGGTCAATTTTTCCAAACTGTAATTCTGCAAGAGTATTTCTCACATTCATGCACAGGAAAGATGAAACAGATATAATAACTCTAGAGGTAGTGACTGGGTTGTAAAGTTTGACCTTATGAAAGAAGGAATGTGATGACCATTGAAAACGAAACTGTTGGAGGTCTATGGTATTTTAGGGCCTGTCACAGTCCCTCTGTATTTTGCTCACAGATATAAAAGCTGTCTAACCAGTCTTGCAACTAAAATTAAGGTTTATTCCTACTAGTCTATTCAAAGAGCCAGATTCTAAGGGCAGTTGTGACTTGGCAAAAGCCAGGTCATGTCCATCTTTGTGGAAGAGATCTATGTACCTCTTTTCCATTTCAGGATTTCTCTTTCAATCTAAGGTTTAACAAGAAATAAAAGATTTTATAGTAATTTTTTTTTATAATTAAGAGAATATACTTGCCATCTAAATGTCTGATTTACATCACTATAGGCTTTGCCAGTAGCACCTCCCAATGTGCTAACACTCATCCTACCTTCCAGTGAATACCACAGGATTTCAAAGGTATGCGTGTGCCCATCTTCTGCAAAGTTGCCACCTGTCTTTCATCATGCTGACTGAAACATCTAAAAATGATTTTTTACTGATAGATTAGTTTTGACACACAGAGCCTTAAGTAATACAGCTGCTTTGCAATCTGAACCATGTACTCCATCAAGAGCTGTGATGTTGATCATACTTTATAGCCAAATCTGGCCTTGCAGGTGAATCTGAGGGATACACAGGTGTCTTTGGAGGCAAATCAGCCATATAAAAATCAATATAATCACACAAAAAATATAAGGAGAAAACAGTCCTAGGGAGCTTACTAATAGGTTTTTGCAACCTGTCCTTTACATTTAGATTAATCAATAAACTAAGAACCATCACTGTCAATGTTTAGGCACATAAGCTTCAAGGCTGTATTTTTCAATTATACAATTTTCATGGATATTATCTCTAATCAAAATACCCTACTTGCTAATTCATGCCCTAACATGGCATTTTGAAAGAGGGAGTTGGATTCCCTGACTTAGTTTAGAATATAATGAAATCTGAATGATCATATTTTAGCATATCTTCAAAAGGAAAACTCAGCTTACTTTTAAGTCTAGAATTGTGACCTGGTGCCCATTCACTAACCCCCCTGGCAGGCACTGGGGGCTGCTGAGAGGTCTCACCAAAGCCTTGTCCTTTCCAAGTTGGACAAGACCCAACACCTGAGCCACTCATGGTGGCCTTTTGCTGAACCCACTCCAGGCTTGTCTTTCTTGTTTTCTTTGCTATTTACTAATAGCAGCTATCACAAAGTGATTGGCAAAATAGAATCTCAGAAGCCAGTGTTGTCTTCTGATTAAAAAGATGTTTTCTGCTGGTAGACTCTAGCCTGAAGTCTATCACTGGCACACGGTATTTCTGAGTTTTCTCATTCTTACCTTTGGTATTCATAGTGTCTCCCCCTCTTCTAGACATTTAACAACTTATTTGCTCACAAATAATTTCAGTTTGTAACCTGAGAAAAAAAGCTGGCATAGTAACATTGTTGTACTTAGAAGTATTAGAAATAATGCAGAGATAGTACTCATTAAAATATGATCACTGACTTGAACTACATAGAACAGGCATAGCTAGAGAATAATTCCCATTCTTGTTCTCCCAGGAGCAAAGCTGCATATTCACTTTTGTTTTCAGTTCCAAAACGCAGGAATGTTCAATTGAAAAATGCACCTATTTTCAATTATGGAACTCTTCCGTGCTCCTGACTGCTCTTTTCCAGTGGTTTAACTTAACTGCAGCAGAGAGAGGCTGGATGGGAGCAGTGAGAGATGACATCACATCTGCCGGAATTAACAAGGTTACAAACAAGTACACTAAGTTCAGCTGAATGGATCAACAAACAAGTAGAGCTACTCTTTCCCATGGTTTCCCAACGTAAGTCACAAGAACTCCAGCCTCTGGAAAACTGTCCTTTAAAGCAAGACTAATTAATTTCACAATCTTGTTTTCTGTACATGTTAATACCTTTTATAGGTCCTTAACCTTAACAGTCTTCTAACTTTTTAAGTTCTAATGTGTCATATGTCTTTAATAAATAACTTCTAGGGTTGTCTCTTCCACCTTATTTTTTTCCTATGCACACCATACATACTTCTACATATACAAATGCTGTGCCTACTCTCTCCATAAATTATAAAGGATTGTCTATATTAAAGATGGTCTACCATGTTTTATTTAATTTCACTGATTAATACTTTAATTCACTGACCATTCAAATACTTGGAATTCAACCAATGGAAAAATCCTCACAACTAAACAACAATAATTCCATTTTTTACATGTACAATGAAAACACGTCTTTTGTTGGTATCCATCATGTTTAGAGCTGAGAAACTGAGCCTGGAAAAATAACTCCCATCCTTGACTTGGTCACCAACTTCTTTTTTATGATCTTGACTGTATAAAAGACCTCAAGCTAAAACTTGGTGCTCAAGGTTTCTCAGTGCTTGATTCCAATCTGCTGTGTGAAGGACTGAAGCTGCCCTTCAGGGACCCTTAGCAGAGTGACGTGACAATGGCTGAGTGCTTTGCCTCCTGCCACTCCAGAGGAACTGGAGAAGAAATTTATCCACCCTATGTTAAAGAGCCACGAAGGACAGTTAAGAAGCATATTTACTGGTGGTTGGGTTAAGGAGTTAGCTGGACAAGAGCCAGGATTAAAAGAACCGCAATAACTCAGGGTTGTAGGTCTCAGCTGATTGTCCACAGTTTGGCTTAGTTCAAAACCACCCTGAATTTTGGCAAAGCCTAGGTTCTGCCTCTTCAAATCTCATTAACAATTTCAGTGACCTGATTGTTACGGAAACATCACCAAAGCAGCCTGCATGAGGAAGGAACTGTGATGCGAGGAAAGATAAAGGACTTTTGACAGATGAGCTTCTTGATCAAGCATATGCAAGTAATAAAGGGCAGTTTTAAGACTTATGTGACCTGGACTGACAAGAGTTGGTGAGTAAATCTCACTGATATCTCTCAGAGAGGAAGCTGTAAGAAACCCTTTATTTGAGATTTGTGGTACTGAGTTGAATATTTTGAAAGTAAGACTAAAAAACTTATCAAAGTCTCAGTTTCTAGCAGCAAGAAAGAACTAAAGAACTGGACCTGCTTCCTATAATGGTTTTCCTACTTCATTTATTCTCCCTCCAAAGGCTTGGTCTTCAGCTCCCCTCTTGAGATAAACCATACCAAAAATAGGTGGGGGAACATGTAATTGCAACAGCAGCGTGTGCCAACCTGTAGCTGTTCTCTGAGGAGAACCTGGTATCAACCACACTCAGTGCTAAAACTTAAAAACATCTTCTCATTGGACACACTGGCTTTTTGCAAGGCCTGCTGAGGCTGCAACATCAGAGGGGAGAGATTTAAGTTTAACATTTATTGATTGATATTTAGTAATTTTTCTATTGCAAAAATAGGTGCAAGACTGCCAAGTCCTCCAGGCCATACTTTCCCCTGCACTTGTTGCTAAGAAAAGAAAACTGCACCAGATCTTTGGCTGATACAAACGGGAATAGCATTCATGTCTCCAGGGGAGAGCTACAAATTGAAATTATGGAGTAATTAGTTCACAATATTGTGATGGCTCATAAAGAATTCTTACAAATTAAATGAACCACAAGTGGTCTTACTTTTCCTCATTTTAATTTTTAAAAATATTTTTAACTAATTCCATTTCCTCACACTCCTTCTAGGCTCCTTTCCTGGTCCTTAGAATTCCAGTGGATTGTAACAAAAGGGAAAAACGGCAGTAATTTTTCAATTATGTGGTAATGCATCTTGGTATATCTAATGGTGATAACAAGAAATGATGAAGCTGAAGGGTATTTTCAATATTAGTCAATCTAGGTCTCAAATTTAATTTTCCACAGCTAATTTTCACAGTTCCACATTCAAGAATGTAGAGACTAGGATTCTTATAACAACACTTTAACACCTATTGGTATATAATTAATCATGCAGTATTTTCATGACTGACCTCTAGGAAAATAGGAAGAGATTTTTCATTATTTTTCATTTCTAACAGGCAAACTGAGTAAGGCAGAATAAAATACTTTTCCCAAGAGTCATAGATTAAACTGGATCAAGAGTAGGGGTTCTTGGATCTGTTATCTCCTTTAGCTCAAATTGCTAAATCTTTTTTTTTCTGAAGCCAGTTAGAGCTGTTGAGGCATTGAGGACTGCTTATTCTGCTCTTCTGCAGCACTGCTAATTCTAGGCAAAGTGGTAGGATTTAAATGTATGACTTTCACCACTGCTGTCCATGCATTTATCTTTGAAGTCCTTTTTGTTTAAGATTAGATAACTGAAGATAACATTCATAACATCAGTAATACTACATAAAATTGCCCCTCTTTGAGAAAAGACCTGTTCCACTAAACCACAAATGGACTCTAATGACATAATTTTGTTAAGGAGCCCTCTCAGCTTTAGCGTGCAAATGACACCGAGAAGTAAGAATTCTTTAATACAAAACTCTCTCTGCTTTGCTGGTCCCATTAATGCCCCACTCTGTTCTCAGAAGTGACAGAGAGATGGGAGGGAGGGGGTGGCATGTCATGGTCCTGTGGCACTCGAGTCCTCAAGCTGGCCCAACACCGAGCACCTCCAGGGCCAAAAGCACCTGTTTGAGAGAGTCCTTCTACAAAGGATGGATCTGGGGCTAGCCTGAAAAACACATTTACCATTTTTGTATGAGACTGGTTGCTGCTGCCCAGACTGCTCCTGTATAATTTGGAGGATAATCTGAGCCAAATGAGGAAGATATTTGCATTTTGCAAATGACTGGCAATAGTCTAAACAAGAGATTAAGATGACTATATAATTTCTTTGCTCCTTCACCAGCAACAACTGTGTTTATATTTACCAGAAATCTCTTATGTGAACATTCATTTCCAACTAAAGCTGTTCTACCATATGGATCAGATATTTTACTTTCTCAAAAAAAAAAAAAAAAGTTAATTTATGATGGAATACTTCTTTGACTATTTCTATAGAATGACGGCGGAGACTGGTAACCATAAGGTTTTATCTGTACAAAGAGAAAATGTCAATACCTGTTTGCTGCAAAAGATCTGAAATTGGAGCTAATAACCTCAGGTACATGTACCTGAAGGTGCAGAAGGTGTAAATCTCCTCAGTCTGCAAAACTACCAGCTTTTCACTTGAACTGCTCTTGTCATTGTGTTCACGAGCTATAAGTTAACAGACATTTAGAAAGATATTTTTTAAACCAAATAGATTGTTATTTAGGATAATTAGCATTAATATAATGAGAAAAAAATCCTAATTTAGATACAGAACTAACAGGCATGAAGAAACAGAGACATGAGAGGCAAAATGAAACTCGGGTCTATTTCTAACACACTAAACCCCTTATATCGTCCTATCAATATGGTGATCAAGCTTTATCAGCCACACAGCAATTGTTGTCCTTATTTATTGTGTTGTCAAAAGTTTTCAAATGCAAAAATGTAAAAGTCACAATAATTAAAGGAAATGGTGAAAGTTCATCTCTGTGAAATCAAAATTTAAAAAAAAATAAGAAAAGGAAAAAAGGAAGGAAGGAAAGAAGGAAGGAAGGAGTTTAAAACCTAGATGTTTAGACAGCCCTGCAAGCCCCCTTGTGACCTTACTCTGATATTTAACAAAACATTAATCTTCTTGCCAGCAATTATAAAGAATACAGTGATGTAGCTGGGGCTCAGTGAGTGAGTAATAGTAATTCCATTGTTCTCTTTTATTTATGCCTTGGCTGTACCAGGCAGATGAGGTAAGTTGGGGCTTTTTATATGTTATTATTCTGAACTGGCAATACATAAAGGCTGATTACACAAATATCTGTCTGTTTCTGAAGCACTGTTTCACACCTCCTTCCAGCTCATGATCAAAGCGTTTCAACATTTTATTATGAAATCATGAATCCCTGCTTAGTTTGCATATGAATTATAGCCTTTAAAAAAAAAAACCACACTGGTGTACAACAGTGACAGTGCCTTTTGAACCAAGGAACAAAACAAGGTGTTACACATTACTTCTGGAAGGCAATGACTTGCTGATTAATTCTGTTTGCTGGAGCACAGTCCAACCTCCCTAGTGAACACATAAGCCTTGAGACCAGATATTTTTTTTTTCTGTGAACAGGCCAGTCCTTTTTTTTTCTCTTGTAAGAAAGTGAGCTCTATTAAGAAGTTGAGAAAACGTTGTCATGTAGCTGTAACCAAAACAAAACTAAAAGAGATTCCCTCTGCTTCTCTGAAATGCAGTAGCTACTCTAAAAATGGAAAATAAGCCAATTGTCCAGTTAACAGCATCCCACAGCACGAGCCCCGCATTCTGAAAGCTGCCGAGTGGGTTTCACCCATGTGCATGAGGCACACTGAGAGAAGATCACAGTGAAGCAGATCTCCCTAAGCCATACACGGGTGTCCTGCACCTACTTCTTAGGAGAACTGCTACGGTGTCTTTAAGATTCACACTTACTACATTTCAAGGATGAAACACACTCCTGATGTTCAATCTTTCTACTTCAGAAAGAGGGGTCAAGGTATCTACACTCATTTTTTACTTTCTGAGAAACTTGCATTTCAGAGTCACAGGACTGTGAATCAGCGCTAAGACATAATACTGAGTTCTGTAAGAACAGCATCCAGTTGCTGATGCTTATGCCAAGATGCATATTCCTGTATGACATAGACACCTAACTGAATGCCAGTGGTTGAACTTTTACAAAGACCATGGTTTCCTCACAGTAGTCTGAAAAAGTGCCATTCCTATAAATATAAAATATGCTAAGGATTTTCCAAGTTTGTTTTGTATCATACAAATATGAACTGTGAACAATCTTATGAATAGAAATAACACTTTATTAGGGTTTACTGTCAGTGATTTGCAACTATTAATTCTGTTGAAAGCCATGCCATTTCTGTCACTTCAGTCAAAGCAGGATTTGGTCCATAATTATTGACCTCTTTTATTTGCAATGACACTTTCCCCCTCTGTTCACTTCTCTGTATTGGCAGAGGCAGATGCAGATCATCTTTATAAATCTGATAATGTCACCCAATCAAAATTTAAGGTGGGAGGGTATAGAGGAATTACTTCTGTGTTTCATGGCCTGCCAAAAGAATAACCTAAACTCTGATTGCTGCACTTCCACACAGCTGTACAGTGAAAGATCATGCAGCCAAGGCAACGGCCAAGCTGAGAACACTTGGTTTGTTAAAAGATTTTTTCAGATCATCAGTAGGTGGCTGAAGTAATTAAACTTAATACAGCATTCATTTTCTGAACAGCTAAAGGCTTAGCTTGTTACACTGAACAGTATTTTCCTCTCGGAGTAAACCCACGGAGGTTATCCAAAAGCAGATTCAACTCAATGGCATCTCGTGTAACCTGGCTCCGTCTCACCGGTGGGACTCTGGGGCCCTGAACACTCACACATCTTTTGTCATGATATCAGCCAAGGATTTCTTTTGCCGGCCAATTCCACACATTTGAAACATTTTGTAAAACTAGCTACCACTTCAGGTCTCTGTGAAATAACTCTGAATGCGCACCTTTGACCTTAAAATCATTTCTTCAGCACAGTCTAAAATTGGGTGGGTTTAGATTCTGTGCATTAAAGTAAATGCATTTTTTACCCTAGCACATTTTAAAGCAGAACAGAATGGCATTGCAGCGTGTGAGATTAGCAATTATGCTTTTATCAGGATAAATACATTATTATTGAAATGAATGAATTAATATATAAAACCTCCATGTGCAGACTTAATAAAAGTGCCAGACCAAAGAAGAAGAGATCCTTGTCTGAATGTCAAACTTCAGAAAATAATCCATCTGGTTCTATTCACAGACAGACAGGCCACATCTCAGAGTACCTTGCAAAATCAATGCTCTCCATGCATGAGACACAAACTCACAAAGGCAAGAATTCAGAGTTGAGCCTTAAGCCCTGTTCATAATTTGTTTCATTGTTCCAGCACATATGAGATATGTAAGACCCCCAGCAGCTTTGAGGCTCCTGTTCTGTTCCTGCACAATAGGGGTGAGTTAACGATTGCATTGTGTCCATATCCCCTCAGTTCTGGTGCCTGTGTAAGCTTTAAAGGAGATATTTAGAGTTATCTGAATGAGGTTTTATGATAATGTTGAAACAACAAAATAATATTTGGGAAAAATAATAAAATCCTCTCTCAAACTAAGATACATTAAAACTGGCTCAGTATATCATGCAACTCATTATGTGGAATTACACCATTCCTCTGAGCTATGAATTTACATAGTACTGGAAACCATAAGAGATAAGAAAAGGCACTTGTAGCCAATTCCGTAAGAAAAATATTTTTAATTTGACAAAATATACTTTTGCAGAGCAGATACTTATATGTTCAACCTAGTAAATTTCTACTTCAAAAACTAATTTTATGGAACAAAAATTTATCAAAGCTAATGCTACATAATTTGGTTTTGCCCATTTTTTACACTGTTATCTTAATAATTATTTTGTAGTCTCATGAATCCCAGACTTTACGGGGTAGATATTGCATTAGCTAGACTCTAATGGATCAGAATGACAACTACTTTTAGAAACACTCCTGTATCACATGCACAGAACCCATCACCATGGAGTATTTAAATAATATTAAATCCATACAGAAAAATATCATAACCAGATATGCAGTTACCACAATAAGCTGCATTCAAAAGGCTTAGAAATCCTCATTCTTTACCTATTTTCTACTTAAGTGTATAGAACATAAGAACTTTTCTGCAAAATTTGTAAAAATGATATTTTCAATATTAGCAATATAGAATTAAGCTTCAGGTTGCACAAAAACTGAGAGTGCACCTTGAGGCACTCAGAATAAACAGGCTACTCAGGAACACAATGGGATTGTATTATGCTGATGCAATTAACATATTATACCATTTGTCACCTTGCTGGCCCATGGAGACTCGTATTCTCTGCCTAGAAATATCTGATGGTTTTGCAGGTAAATAGAGATAAGATTGTTCACAGTTCTAGAGCTCCGGGTCAAGACGACTTCTACATCTCCCAAGACTGGAACATGTAGAGAATTTTAGTTAAGTATTGCTGGCTTGAGGACATCTTTAAGAATGAGGAAAGAGCCACAAGCTCAGCACAACCAGTAGAAATCCTAGAGCCCAAGTTATTTTCATTTCAGGTTTCTGAATTATCAAGGCAAAAGGACTGTAATGAGATTTTATTACCCAGAAGCAAAGTTTTAAGTAGCAATGGTTTAAGAAAAAATCCCAAAGAAACATACGGTGGAACAATGTGTTCTTCTAGGAGGAGAACAACCTTCAGCTTCTTTACGATAGGTAGATGCTGCTTTCTGAGGGCTCTGGCTGCACTAAACTTGGCTGAACTTCTAAGAAAAGCAGTTATACTTCTCTTTTGAATACTCTTGCTGCCAGAATGCTGATGGTACCCTTCTAATTTGGGAAAGTGGACAGGGAAGAACAAAGGAGGAGGATATAAACACTGCCTGATTAACACTCATGTATCTCATCTTTAAATTTTCTGAGAAATGTTTCGTTTCCTCTTGTCTCTCCAGCTGCACAGTCACTAAATTTCTGCTAAAGTGAATGAGGAAAAGCTGTTATTTTGGGGCTCCGACTTGGCATTTAATACATGAGACTTCTGTTGGTGAAGTAATCTTAACTTGCCTCACACTTGTTGCTGCCATATGGAATTTAGAGCAACCTTTGACTCTGGTTTCTTCTCTCTGTCCTATTCTGATCCTGCTGTTTCCACTATCAACTGCATTAATACACATTTCCAAACTGTGCTTACTGTGCAGCAGAATATCTAGGTCAACTTCTAATCAATTACTGTAAGAGTCTTCCTGACAAACTTGCTACACCTTTGCTCTCAAAAATGGAGACTTATGAGAATCAAGTAGCTCATGCGGTTTTCTAATTTTCCCCACATTTTCTCATTACTCTGATGTTTGTTACATTTCTTGAATTCATTCATGTATTTCACACTGATGCTCAGTTTGCACAACCATTCTGCAACACAACTGAAAAATACCACCATTACTATGATCACAGAAGAACTGGATGTTTTTTTTAACTTTAAAACAAGCTTTTATGGCAAGACAATTCCTAGTCTCACAAAAGAATGTACAAAACCGAAAGGTCAGAAGCTCTCTCATGGCCTCAGCCTCAGAGGCATGTAGAAGATCAAACACACACATACTCAACAGGTTTTCACTCGGAATTTGAAGTTCTGCTCTTGGGCACACTTGGACCATCCTTCAGAGAACCCGCAGCCACAGCCTGCTTTCCCCAACACCCCATGGTCTGAACGAACTTGCGTTCTCCAAGCACAGCTGGTCACTCCTCCTTGTCTCCAGTGCCTTCTCCGCTTTTGTCCAGCACATGAGGGAGCTGGAACCTATTCCTAAAGTCATTTTAACCTACTTTTTCTACCTTCTGCACAATTTTGAAAGGAAAAATTGTCTTCTACTGAAGTTACTCTACATCGGCCTAAGGAACTTTGGGATTGTCTCACAGAACTTTTCACAAAGTAACAAGCAAGCTTTGTTCAGATAAATAAGCACTTAAAATTGGGTACAAAGACACCAAGGTGCCTAATTCTGTCCAATTCAATGAGATTCTAGTATTTAATTCCCACGTTCTGCACCTTAGAGATTTTGGCAGAAAGGAAATGAGATGAAACTTGGTTTCCCATGAAACTTCATGTCATGTTTGGAATAGGACTGGTTTGGCAAACGCAGGCAAAGACACCTGACTGCCACGGGAAGGGAGGTGAGCGCTAACTCTGCAGCTTCTGCATCAGACATGTTGCACTGCTGAGCAGAACAATTGTTAAATACTTTTAAAAGCTAGACTCCAAATGCACAGAAAATGCCTATGGGATAAAGCCATATACGATTTTTAAAGATATCTTTTGTCTCTGTAGCATCTGTTCTCATCATGAACTCATTTTCTTATCTATACTTGGGTCTATTTCTCAAATCTGAACACAGGACAGATATTTCCACTGGCTTGCATGGGTAATTGAGTCTGAAAATAATACTTTCAATATGGTTAATTCATCAGGAAAATAAAAAATACATTTGCGCAATTTTAGTACTTCTCTTCCTTTAGTACTTCTCTTACTTTACTGTAAATGTAAACTTACTTTGCTTTGTAAATTATGCTTATATTTATCTATATAATCTCAGCATCTTTAACAAATTAACAATAAGAAGTATCAGTGCAAAACAAGTTATATCCACTTGAAATAAATTAAGATGCTATTTATATCTGAGACACATTCTTCCCAGTCATGATGGGGCTGATGTAAGACCATCACTTCAGTCAGATATTCCTGTCTCTCAGACGTTTCCTTGCTCTCTCTTGCCAAAGTCTCTTGTTAACTGTTCATGAAAGGTCTTCCTAGAGACCGATGTGCTGCGCGGGGTCCTTAGCATGACTCTCTTTATTCATGCTGAGATCATATCTACTGATTTTCTAGCTCTTCTCCTCCAGGTTCTGTGCTGCAGTCCCTTCCTTTTTGAAGTTTCTATTTTCATAGATGACCATTACTTTCTTATATTTAATTCCTCCTAAGTGCTGTAATTTCCCAAATGTTTTTAATTCCATAAGCTGTTTCCTGTGATCTTCTCCAGACTACTTCTCAGCATGGTTTTCAGCTTTCTCTGGGGCTATATTTTTTTTTATCCACCTCTTCCTCTCCTCTCTCTTCCCTCAGCATACAACAGCACTGGCCTCCTTCAGCCATAGCTCATTTGTCTGTTTAGCATCTGTTTGTCATTCATACCCCTTGATGTTAGAACACTCATCTTTTTCATATTCTCATCTCTAGCCCACTGTGAAAAGTTGCACAATGCCTTAGAGTCACCATAAGCATTCAGTGCTATTTCTTCTACTAGGATATTTGCATCCTTATCTCCAATGCTCTCCTTTTTCCCCGGGAAGTTTTAACATTGTCATCACTGTTTTTAATTTACTGTTTCCTGCAGCTGATCTTTAATTACAAAGCTGTAATGGGACAGTGTATTTGCAGAAGCCTCATTTGCCCAGACTCCGTGTATAAGGATCTGCTTCTAAACACAGAGTTTGTCAAAATGCAGGTCTTCCATTACTTTTATTGCAGATAAGGGAGACCACTGAACATGTCCTAATTTGTCCCGATACTCAGAATTCACAAATACCACAAATAAACTGGCATCACTTCACGAACATAACATTGTAGAATTTACTCTGGATACAACAATTGCTAAAATTGGTATGTAGTAGCCATGCTCTCCTAAGCTTTCTCTGTTCTGTTTCTCTACGCAGCTGTGAATCAATGCAAGCTAAACAAGGTAAAATTTTTACAGAATGTTCTTTCCTGAGGCTAAATGATTTTTTTTCCCCATCGCCCCAAAATTATTGCAATCAGTATTTATTCTTGAGAAAACTTGAAGGCCATAATCATATATCGAGGCCCAGTTGTGACACGTAAATACACCCATTTTTTATACAACAGAAGAAAGCTTGCAAGCCATGCATCTGAGTGATACAGTGAATACAAAACAGATGAGGAAAGCCCAAGGTAACAGTGAGATGATAATGGCTGGTGTAATGAGCAGTGCTACTGCACCTCAACTGCTTGGCTATGATTAAACTAATGTAATAACTGCTACCATACTAAGAAAAGGCATTAATAGCAGAATGGTGGCTTATTGTCTGCTCTCTTCTGTAATTTACTCAGCACCAAAGTATTTATTAGAAACATATTTATTGTGTACTCACTTTTGGATGTGCCATATGTTCCTCTACTGATGACGCAATAATTTGTGTTTACTTTTTTTTTTTTTTTAAGTGCTGCATAAAAAGACTAAAGATGGAACTGGAAAAAGTCACTAGATATCAGTGCTGAATGTGAGATCAGTTTCACAGGAAGACAGTCATGCCTCTAACAAGAAGTTTGCTCTAATGAAATGAAGGAGATCAAAGATGATAGAAAGCAAAGCTACGTAATGAAACAGTGATTTAAGAAGCCTGGGACATTTATTTTATTTTCATTGTAAGATAGGTTACTTGTCTTACAGTTTGGTATTGTTTATTCTGGTGTCTGTACATGGTTTTGATTATATTAATTACATTATCGGCCAAATTCTAAACTGTTGTAAATCAAAATTACTATTCTGACTCCAGTGAATGACAGTGACTTATACCAGCTGATAATCTGCCCTTCAGTGCCTTACAAATTCGGGATAAAGACTTTGCAAGCCTTCTAAAAAGTTTGTTTGTTTGTGAAAATGTTACAATTTATTGCTGTTTTGCAAATGGATAGAATTTCTTGCTGTAAATACTTTAATTACTATTATAAAATGAATTGAAATTTAATTAAAGATGAAAAAAAGCACAGTGGAAATTTTTAAAAGGATAAAACCAGCGAGAAACACTCCCAGATTTGAATGTCATTTTAACAGTAATTTGAACCAACATCTGAAACGTGTTATATAATTTTAAACATATACTAAAAATTATTTTCTTCCAGCTTGGAGCAAGTGCAGACTCAATAGTTGTTCCAAAGCTTTCGGTTATTTCCCCCCTCAATCTCTAGACATAAACAAACAAAAATGCTAATTAAAAAAGTTACTTCAGGCAATAATCTTGTCAAAGTAGTTAAAGAGGGTTAGACTCAATCATCAGAAGGTAGGGTAACCTCTAGAGAAAGCATTCATCATGTAAACACACTGCATTTATACAATCAATGATTCTCCAACAATTTGAAACAAATGCCTCGGATATTACTGAAAAATATTATTTTTTCTCTTAATGAGACAATCAAAGGTGTGTTTGATTCTCTTAAGGTATAAAATGAACATGACACTGTTCCAAAAGGCATTTATGATACCAAATAGGTGGGCAGGTTTTATTGAAGATTGTCATACCCTCAGTTCCCTACATTTTCCTTGTTTCTCAAAGATGGTCACCAATGGCCCCACGTGCTGTTTCTCCACTGTGACAGCAGGTTTATGGAGGGCCCAGTACAAAAGGGGAAAGTTAAACCTGATTTCTACAAGGACTTCAGACTGGTTTGTGTGCAGGCACTGTCAGCATGTCAGCAGCTCGGCTATGGGCTTCCTTGAAAAAGGAATGAAAACTCAACAGGTTTTATTTGGGTACAGATGTAGGGTTGGACACCACATGCATTGTTCAGGGTCTAAGCAGGCTGCACACACATCTGGAGTGCCCTCTTGAAGGTGACTGAGGCCTTTGAGCAGGCAGAGCTGTGGTGGGGCCAATGCACCGGGGCCTCAAGGGGCACCTGCTCTGAAGCCTGGGCACGGCCAATGGCACCTGCAAGATTTCAGCCTAGAAAGCACTTTCAATTGCACTGCAAAGTGGCAAGAACTTGAATGCCTCTTGAACGAAAGCAAGCTCCAATGAAGATGGAACCCCCTCTTGTGCTGACACAGAGATTATTCATGGAGCCCTCCGTGAAAATCAGCAAAATCCCTAGGGAGGCTGACAGCTCTATTCCGTCGGCACTCACTGGCCCCCCTCGTGTGCATATTTAGGTAGCTACCTTCAAAACAGACCCTCCATGCTGCAGTGAGTGACATACTGAGCATTTGTATTGATGGTCTAGCTCAAAATGCAAGTCCAAATGAACTAATTGTTCTGTAATTTATGCCTTTCTTTTTAAAACATGTCCTCATGTTTTTCCAAGAATAGATGTATAACTTAGTCTTTTGGGCACGGATCCATTTTACACATTTCCTGATCTGCCCTTGTGTTACTGGAAAACATTTTCCAGGATGAAAGCTCAGTTTGTGCAAGAAATAAAATCAATTCAATTGAACAGAGATGATGGTTGCACAAACATGTGTATACTGTGTTAAGCGCAAATGTCTGACATTTACCAATATAATTTAGAACCAACCAGATAAATTTCTTCTAATGGACCAAACTTCTAATAGTATATTTGCATAACACTTGCATTGAACTTAGAACGGCCTGTGTTCTGCATAATGTTTCAAATAGGAGTGCTAAAATGGTACATTTCTTTCCCATTGAACAAAGGTTTTATGTTTCTGGCAATGGTTTTGTAAGATAATGTACTTGTTAGCCAAAAAAACCACTCAGAAAATAACCTTACTCCTACTTTGATGTACAAGTATAACAACAGTTTTTTAGGAATGGATATGACCCAACTTATTTTTACACATTATATTCCTTTTTTTCAAATGTCAAAGATACATGTCTGAGTGAAGGGCTTCTCCATGGATCACATTTCCCTATTTTTTTCTAGGCTACCCTCAAGACGAATGAACTTTATCTTTTCAGGAAGTTAAATTTTTTACTTAAAATGTGAAATCTTGTTGAGTCCCAGGGTTAAGTGCATGGTTTCAAAGCTGATATGCTTTCAACATATGGCTCTCTTATTCCTAGCTATATTTAACATTCTTTTATCTTGAAACATTTTACTCAATTTCTCAAACATTCTTTTATCTTGAAACATTTTACTCAATTTCTCAGAAATGCCATTTGTTTAAAAAAAAAATAAATTTTGAGAATCAAGTCTCCAGCAGGATATTTCTTTACTCTGTTTATATACAGGACACAACCCTGGCAACAATTTAACTCCAGCAAGTTGGAGAAATTCCACCTGGACTAAGTGTCCCACAATCGCATTGGCTGTGGGTTCCAGAAGATGGTTCACGATCAGATGACAACTGAGAGTACGTTGCATTTCCCTTTGCATCGAGAGAAATGTAATAATTTATGCAGGAACTTTACATAGGCAAGTGGGCCTAAATTATTCCACTTTGTGCTGGGCCCGGCTCTCAGAGCACTTCATGCAGCACCTTTTACAGAGCCCCAGGTCAGACTGGGATTCCCTCTGAACCTGGCAACAGTGCACTACCTCCTAGACTATATACATTTCATTAATAAACCACTCCCAGATGTTTCCCTGTTAAGTATTTCAGTTGAGGAATCAGGACCTACGAGATACAAAATCTAAATAAACAGAAAATATTTAAGTGTTTCAGAGTTACTCATAAGAGAAATGCTAAGACATGCTTCTGGAAACTATGATACCTCCAATATCATTAGGACAGCCAATCCTGAATAAACAGGAGAATTTGAGAGCTACAATTATTAAAACATGAATACAGACTTTGTGATGGCCAGCACTGTTTCATTAATGAAAGTGTTCTGTTAAGCAATCTGGATAAGATCCAGAGTGCTCCCCTCACAGAAAAAGTGATACCTCTTGCAATACTCGGCATCAGGTGCAGAGTAATGGCATTGCACAGCAAGATAAGGCTACTTGATCTATTAAAATTACAAGAAATAAACAACTATTGAAGATACTTACAATTAGGATACTCTTTAAAAGGCAGAATTGAGTACCACTTCCTTCTTATTCCCTGAGTCTCACACCCAGCCAGTTCTGCCCTTACACCTGCAAATGACAAAAAGGAATGGTTTAAGGTTTTAATGAAAAAACAGTCATCTAATATGGCCTAATCAGTCATACAGATGTGGCAGCATCCTCCTGCCTTGCAGATTCCCAGTGAATATTCTAACCTCCTCCTAGATACCTTCTGTATCAATTTTCTCAACTACTCCTATTAAGTTTTTAATATTGAATTTCTACAATTATGCAGAGATAACGCAAAATTATTGCAGAAATATTTCTACAGTATTATAGAAATATTTACTGGAGCTGAAATTCAAAATTTGCTTTCACATAGGAGGGCATGATCCCAACATTTCATATTGTAGTGCAGAGGCAGCTCCCTTAGACCAATCGCTGTAATCTGGATGCAATTATCTTTTTTTTCTAGAAAAGTTCCATTTTTAGAACTTAAGAGTGTTATATGAACCCTTCTCTTTTCAATGAGATGATATTTTCTGTCAAAAGACTTTTTTTTTCTCAAATTGTTCTTAATATTGCCTTACAAAACATAGATTTGTCGTGAGAAAAGGTAGCTAAAGTGCACGGCACAGCCCCTTGTTTCCCGTAATGTTCCACTGAATTTCATAGAAATGATCTACTGGAGAACTACCACTCCATGTGAATAATTGTGAGACTCTGCCTGCCATGTATCCATCATGATCATCTAAGATAGCTACAGTCCACAGTATCCAAACTGTGCAAAACGGCACAAAACTGCACAACAGCTACAAAAAACAACTAAGATTGATTTTCTAGTACCATTAGGTCTATTACATTCAAGAGTCTTAAAAGGGAATAATAATAATAATAATAATAATTTTTTAAATTACAAATAAAAGTCTAACTAAGGCTACAAGAGCATAAAAACCAATGATGACAGACTACTGTGATGGCAGTTCAAAAGGGATATAATTTTATTTGTGAGATTTAAACATGTGCTACTAATACTTTTATTAAATGGCAAACCTATACTTGGGAGATTTCTGATCATGACATATATTGGAATTTACATTAAGGAGAGATGGCTACTCCTAGACATTACTATTTATAAATCATATCTCTTTTATGTAATATACACACTACCGGAATTATTTAAAGGAGTGCTGATATCGAAAAATGAGTATTGATTAAAAGACAAAAACAATCCCCAGGAAAATTAAGCATTGAAATCAGACTAACACATTAAATAAAAGAATGAGCAGTACCCGTAACTTGGAGTACCACTTCCTAAGAAACACATACAGTAGCAAAATCTATTTTAATTGCATATGGGGACTTTGCCTGGATTATGCCCAGGCACATGACAAACCACTACCAAGTCCCCTGTTGGGAGTAAAGGACAAAAAGGGCTTTTACTTGGCTTGTTGCCACTTTTATCAGGAACAATAAGTCAGTCACTAGTCACAAAACAAGAGTCCCCTGCATCAAGCCAGCCACCCCCCAGGGAGGCTCTGGCTGGCAGCAGTTCCAGGCAGCTCCAGCTTCCCAGTGCCCAGCACTGGGGGCTGCCAGCCCCTCTCCTTGGCACCAGCTAAACTGGGCTCCTCAGTCATTCCCCCTCTTTACAACTCTTCCTCATTGCTCTGGATCACATTCTTTTTAAGTTATTGCATAGCAAAGAGAGGCTGTTTAAGACTCCAAGTCATGAAATATTCTCCTGATTAAGGAGCAGTCACATTCTATATTTCCAAATGGGACGAGTTTCATTGCCTCTGGCAAGAGCAATATGTACAAGCCGACTGCATCATGAGCAGGCTCAGAGTAATCAATGGTTAACTGGCTAAATAAAGGACAAAAACTATCACTGGGGCCCCAGCAAGCATCATAATAAAGGACACAGAAGGCTTCTGATTCCTTAAGAGCCTAGAAGGCTTAGAGGTCCTATGAAAAGCGAGTTGCAGAGTCCTTGTAAGCACTCAACTAGAGCATTTCGAACCTCCCACAGATGTCAGCAAAGGCTGACCATAAAATCAAGGGATCTTCTCAGCCTGATGAAACAGAAACAATCTCAGCTAACCAGAAGCTCTGTTTTAATGAAAAAGGGGGGAAACAAGATACAGAAAGAGATAATTTGCAGCAGACATTTTTAAATACTTTTTTAGCCGTCCTTAATGACAAGAGAAGGAGCCCCTTCTCTTTGCCATTGTGTCATTTGTCATCATGGTACTACCATAAGTACTTATCCTCCCTCCACCTTCTGAATTCCTAATCCGGTGATGCTATTGCTCAAACTGACATTTTATTTCCCCAAGAATCACACATTAGTTGAACTAATGCCTGATAAGAAGGGTTCATTGTGACATTATTCAACATTTCGCATACTTGCACTAGAACCTGTTCTATTTCCCAGTGCAAAGCTAAATATTTTTTGCATGGAACAGAGAATCTTATCTGTGGATTGGTACTGTATATGAATATTTGTCCATTAATACCTCATAAGGTTTTCAACTAATCTCAGAACAACCATATCTGCTTTTCTTATAGCATGATATCAGTTTTATATCTTAAAAGATTTGTAGGAGTTCTCCATCAAATATAGTAATATCATCTTCACAGAAGATAAAAAAAAAAAAAGGCAAATTATTATATGACTTCTAGATACATCAGGAAAAAATTATACCAAGACCATAAAAATTCTCATGCTTACAACTTGCCTATTTTTATAATAATATGTCATATTTTCTACATTATTAATACCACTGCACAATGAGAAAACAGCTGAATTGTTACTTTCCCTTAGAATTATGTCTGAAATGTTTTTAAATATCTGATTCCCACCTTTTCAAAGTTCCTTAAAAATGCAATGTGCATTAGTTAGCACACAATGCACTAGTTAGCACAACGAACACTGGTTTATATTTGTAATCCTACCTAGAATCCATCTTTGCATTAGTTTCAGGTCAGAAAAGATGCTAAATGCAGTATTTTCAGAACTGCAAGAAACAGAAAATACAAAAGCTGTAGGTTGGATTTCTCTGCTCTAGTTAATAACACACACAACATCATCAGCAATTTAACTCCCTTTAACAACTTCGATCCCACCACTGTGTTTCATGCCTTTGTTACAAAGTAACAATAACAGTATCAATATCAATAATAAAATGTAAAAATAAAAGTTAAGAATAAAAGCAGACATCCCAAGTCTCTAATGGAAAGAAGGATGAGGAACCAAAGAAAAGCCCCCACATCTGCACAAACACTGCCTGGTAAATTGTTTTTCACACAACTTTAGAGTAAACATTCTTTGGCAATGAATTAGTTCCAGGTCTTATGCAGAAATGTTAATGCAACATATCTGATATATGTGCATTCAATTTTTTTTGTAATTGTCCTGACTCTCAAAACAACACTGTGCCCAAATAAGTGTGTGCAATTTTGGGGGGTTACTTTCGGAGAACTTCCTTAAGGTTTTGTTTTGCCAGTTTCTCTGATTTTTTTTCCTTAAATGGTATCCAACCCCCAAGGCAACTTTAATAAAATCAATGAAATTATACAGGTAGAAAAGACAAAAATGCAGTCTCTGGATTTCAAATAGTGACAACAGCAGTCTCACCATTAAGCCTGACACAAGAACCTTTTAATTTAAATGTAATCTCCAAAAGACCAAATTACCAGCAACATGTTCTCATTAATTCCTGTAAGGGATGCTCAAGCTTTGACCCCTTATTGTTCTCCTTATCGAGAAGTGGCTGAGTCATAGTATTAATAAGCCATCACTCATTTAAGTGGTCATTCACTGCTGGGCGGGGAAAAGATAGGCTCATCCTTTTGAAGTGGGAATGGGCAAGCAAGGCTGCTGTAATAGGCTGTGATTATTTTCACTATGAATGCTCTCCCAGCTTTCAAAAATTAAAAGGAGCACTCATTTTCCTGCTTGAGTATTTCTCACACTGGCAAAAAAAATGAACACTTTGAAATGTAAATGATTTAATCTTTGCAAACCCCTGCTTCAGAGGGAGGTACAGCTTCATTTACAAAATGAAGACATTTTAGGAAATGATTATCATTGTAAAATTGAGGTCAGCAGGGAGTCCGAGTTCAAACTCTTAGAATATCAGCAGTGTAACAAGTTTGATCTTCCTTACTGCATTGCTTGCATTTGCTTCTCTGGGTTCCAGCAGAGAGCCATTGTCAGTCGGAACTTGTTCCCACTCATTTCCCTTGGTTAAATAAAATAGTTATGCTTATTACTTAGAGTTTCTCAGCCCAATAAAATTTAGGGCAAAACTAAAAACAAAAAAGGGAAGTTGAAATTTATTTTGATTAATGTATACGCTTATGTGAATATTCAGCTTAGAACATTTAAAGGCCGACAGCGCTGAGGACAATTTTTTTTTAATGCTTAGTTCAGGCAGTAGCGTTGGGCAGTGTTACTGCACTGTCCTACCAAGGCTTCAGGAGGAGACCACCCATAATGGTGAGAGAATATTTCATTTAAAATTTAAACATTAAATCCTTAATCTCTCTTCTACAACATCCAAGTTGAATGACAATTATTGTTGCTGGCATTATAGGGTTTTATGGTATCAGTCAGGCTTATTATGAACTGATGGAGATGATAAATTTGTATAACAAAGTGCAAATGATAACAGCTGCCATATGACAACAGCCATTATGGAGAGCTTCCCTGCACTGATGGGCATTTCAGCTGCAACCAAGGGAAATCTATCAGAAATGAGGATGAATCTGAGTGAAACAGAAAGTGAGAAGCTACAGAATATTATTGATGATCTTGAGATATAAGTCCATCATCTTTTAATCAGTGTTATATACTAATTTTCAGTGGAGTTACTTATCTTTCTGCCATTCCCGAAGAGCCATTTCTGTCTCCCAGCCCGGTACACTGAAAGGTATAGCTAAAATTAGAATGTCAAAATGCCATTTGCCTTACAAAGATCCTTGATGCACCCTTGAAGTTACTCTTCAGTAGGACAGATGAAACTCCGTTACTGTGTGAAAGAAATACACCCATATATCTACAATGTGCAAGAGAAACAATCCCAAATTAAGCAGAATTCAGCACCTGTCCAATACCTCGAAAAAGGATAGGTAAGAATGAAAGGATGTTCGTATTCAAGTTAAAGTGATACAATCTGAAGTAAATCTAAAAGCTGGGTAGCCAAACTTGCAGGACACTTACCCAAACCAACCTTAAGGAGGTTTGTCTTTACTAATGACAAAAAACCAAAATATTAGCAGTGGTTTCTAATATTCCTCAAAAAGAGGAGAAAAAAATGGTTCTATAAACAAAATTGCACAATTTTTCAAAATTACCAAAATGCTGAAAAATACGTTATAACATTTCAAAAGGGATAAAAGAGAAAGTCTGAACACCATCCACCACATATCCAGTCTCAGCTTACTGGTTTTTCGGGTTTAAGCAGGTGTTTTGTTTGTGTGCACTGGAGTGTGAGGCAGCTGTTCTCCTGAGGTATGAAGGGCTCCATTATAAGCACCACCCTGCTCCCTTTCCAAGGCAAGTTTGCAAGCTGGGCAATTGCTGCGGTGGAGGAAAGCTCCACACCCTGGCCTTTGGGCAAGACTTCTTTTTCTTAGAGGAACTGTGCACCTGACAAGTTGTGCAGGTGCAAAATGAAGGAGTGTGACCAGAAACAAACACGAGAAAAAGTCATGCGCAGTAAATTGAGGTTTCAAAGCATATGGCCAAGTGTGTCTTGCTGACTCCTGGAAACTTTACATGAGTTCTGGATAGCACTGCCCTGAAAGACAGCTGCTCAGCAGAAGACTGACTTCTTTCTGCCAATATTATTCCTTTAACTATTTAAAGGCATCTATGAAGTTTTAGGCTTGATGCTTGTAACAGAAGCCAGACTGCAAGAGGTTCTAGAGCTGGACGAACTTAAAGTTTAGAATATATATGTTTTGATGAACTGATACTGTAACAGATAACTAAAAGCTGTTCCAGATTGTAAACTCCCTGGGACAAAGACCACTCCTTTTGTTTGTATAAAAACATCCACACACAGTATGGTGGGTAGTAAGCTATCCCTCAGCCTTCCCCCATCTCACACTCCTCAGCAGAGGAGTCAGGTCCCAGGAGGGAGGGGGAGTCAAGGCAGCCAAACTTAACCGAGCTGGAGGGAAATCCAGAAAATTCACAAAGATGCTGAGATCAGAACTTTTAAACAGTCTATTACTTTAACAGAAGATCACTTATTTTATTATGATTATTATTAATTCTTTCCTATTGCCAACAATGCTTAATATTGTGCCTCCCAGTTATTTTTTTCAGAAGGTTCAGATCAAAGGAAAGAGCACAAACACTGCATGAACTCGGGGCAAGAGGTACCAGTGGAACTGTTTAGATTATGCTTCTTTAGCTCCACATTCTGGGCAACTAATGCAATATTTTACACAATATTTTGCTTTGGAGAAGTTGAAATCAACTCTGTATGACCTCCTCTGAAATCATGAAGTAGGGAGCTTAGCTACTTGCTTGGAACTCTTCAGGAACTTCTTAACAAGTGCTGTGCTTTGTCATTAACTTATTACTTCTGAAGTTCTCACAAACTGCTCCCAAGTAATTTTCTTAATATTCTCTTCAGTGACAGATATTTTACACATTAAATCTATTTTTCATGTTAGCCCAATGATCAAGAAAGCTGATGTAATCCACTGGGGGAACATATATTCCAGTTTTCATTCATGCTTTAGAGTATTGTCACAGTTCAGCACAAAGGAATAATCTGATTGTTTCTCATAAAGCAAGAACAAATCATGATTGAAGGATTTCTTCTATTTAAAGCTATGCTTTGCAAAGCCTATTGAACTTGCTGGAAGAGTCATCTCCGATGCGTACACTAACTACACAAAGCTGCTGCACAGTAACCATTCAAGGGCTAATTTAGTACCAAAAGGCCAATATTGCTGACTTGCAGATTACAAATATCACGAGATATTAATTTATTTATATTTAAATCAGGCTAAAAGATTAAGAGAACCTTCAGTAGATCCATTTACAATTAAAATGAGCGTAAGTTTGAATTACTTTTTTATGATCTGGGTACAGCTGGGGTTTGAAAGAGTTGCCGCCAGAATGATGCAAGGCATTCGCCTTTGACAAAGTAATGCAAAATTTGTGTAAGTGGGTGAAAGAGCATTAGATTATATCACCTCGTAGGTCAGCTGGAAAATACAATATGTATTCTGATTATGAGAAAACAGAGTGAAAGGCAGAAAACAGGTGCTGAGGGATTGGGTTTGGGGCGCCGAGGGGCCGATGGCAGCGCAGGGGCCGCGCTCCGCTGCCGCCTCGCCGGGCCGGGCTGAGACTCGCGGGGACGGCGCTCATAGCTTTGACCTCTGGGCAAAGATAACTCTTTCATACCCCCTGTTCCACTTTTCCACTTTGTATCCAAGTCCTCTGCTATAAAATGTAAAACCAGCACATAGAGCACACTGCTTTGGAGGTCTGCCACTTGCATTCAGGCAACCATTTGTACTTTTGCAGGCGTAATCAATCTCCTGTTGCTATCAGCAGGGAGTGGGGCTTTGCTGCTTTATGGCTTAAAAGTAGTTTTGTGCAAATTCTGCTTCCCTCCCCCCTCCCTTTAGCTCCACTACTCACAGGATTTCCAGGGACATGGGCTAGAGCTGAGAAAAGAAGCTTGTTTGATTTAAGCACAGAGGGGTTTTTTGTGTGTGTGTTTATATTTTCTCTGCATCTATTAAGGGGTGAGGGGGAGAGACTTCATTTATATGTTAATATTAGCCGGCACCCTGACTAAACTGACAGAACTATTTCATGGGAAGCTGACAAATTTTGTCAGCTAGGCTATCTTTCCACATCTCAATAGTGGCAATAATCTTGATTAGCAAAACAATTGGGGGCCAAAGAAGTCCTGCTGCTCCAAAGACCCTCTTCTCAGGTTACAGTTTGCTAATGTGATGAATCCAGAGAGTCCTTCAAGCTTGAAAAAATTCCCCAAAGCAGCTGAATTTAGGCAAATGAAGGGAACCATTTTGGAGGCTGGACAAAAGGGGTTAATTTGATCGACCATGTCTCCATAGTCTTATAACAATCATTTACTTAACAAGCATATAGAGAGTCATTCCATGGAAACTGGTGGAGTTAACAGAGGAAGTTCGAATAGAATATCTGTTTATCCCAGATGTGTGGGAATTTTAGCCAAAAAACAACACCACATAATTGCTGCCTGTGGTATTGATTCTTACACAGAAACAACAGCAGAACTAAAGGGCTCTGAGCACGTCAGGAAGGCCTCAGCTACGAAGCAGTACAAGCTTCCATTTTTATTAGCTTGTTGCATTGCTAATAAAATAATTAGAAATTAACTCTTTCCGGGAAACGAAATGAACTCAAAAGTTTTGTGCAGTCCTATTTGCAGTGCAATTTAAGGCAACTATTTCTGTTTGCAAAAATAAGGGCTTTTGTAATATTTTTGATGCACATTCATTCATCTTCTTGCTTTTTACTGTATTACATAATGAGCCATGTTCTGAATTTTATTTATGCATCTCAAAGCTGGTGTATTTCTTCTAGAGCGATTAGGCTGCATTTGCTTTAAGAACAGAACCAAATAGTTACTAGAATTGTAAGCAGATGGAAATTTTCTTCGTGCAGGTCAGCATAAATATATAATCAATATATTGATTACAACAAACAATATAAAATAGCCCTCTTTTGGGTCCTATCTCTCACTTATTTATTCACGTCGTTAATTTATAAAATCTTTCATAAGTAGGTCTAAAAGAGATATTATTCATGAGACTCTGTTTAACTCTCTGACGCAATTTTTAAACTTGCATTGAAAATTTTATTGTAAAAGTACTAACTAAAGCTTCCTCTCTTTTCACACGCTTGTTCCCCCCTGCCCAGCAACATTTTTGGAAAAATTTCTTATTCTGTTACCGAAATAAAAATTACCATTCATATCATGTTTTGTAAGACTGAGGGATTTGACCTGGAGCGTACATACTGGTGAATATTAGCATAAATATACATTTTGCCAGACATCAAATACAGGGCTCTTAAAAACTGCTGAAGTCATCTGTCTTCAGTGAGTTTCAGAACCAAACCTTACTTATACACTATGCAAGTATGAAAGAGGAGAGGAAGAGAAACTCTGGCATTTTTATTTCTTGCTCTTTTGCATACTGGTGATGCCGTACACACCATCTAGCAGGAAGCCACTCTTTAAAAGATGCCAGTTATGATTAGGAAGATTTTGATACAGTCATCAAGCTCCCTCACTTCAAGTTATTTTCTTGGTAACGTAGAATGATGGAAGTCTCCAACTTCATGAACTTTAATGTGAGCAAGTAAAATTTTTTCATTTTCCCTCAAATTTGTGACAGGATGTGAATGGGAACATGTTTTTAAAATTGGCTACTTAAACACTTGAAGATAAATACATGGGCAGAAAGATGTATCCAAACAGAATTGGTCCATAGTCTTTCACAATGACAACAGTCAGGAAAAAGCATATGCAGACCCTCCACCCATAGAGAGCCTTCAACACGTACATTGGCATAGATTAATTCTTATTTGTATTTAATTTCTAAGATGGCTATCTGAACTGTAGCATCAGAAATTCCTCACTTCCTTTCAGTGTAATGCCTTTAAAGATCAGGCAACACAGATTACTCAGAGAAACCCTGTTTGATGACAGGTGAAATTTTGCCCGAGTTAAAAAGCTTACCAGTAGCACGGCACACTTGCAGCCAATGAAGCTGACTTACAGGAATGTGTGTGTCCCCCCAACTGTTTGAAAACTCTGCACAAAGCCTCTTTTTCAGCATTCTGTGCTTCCAGATGTTCAAAACTGGGTTAATTTTTAGGAAGCTGAGGTGCTCTGTTTTATACCATCTGTCACACACTATCACAGTGAAAAAAAGAAGGAAAACACACTGTGTGACTAACATCAAAGTGTTACATGATCATTAAGAATCTCATGTTTTTCATCATATAGATCTCTACCTGTACACAAAAATCCATCCTACAACTGTCTCATTTAAGGCTGCTTTTAACAACAGCACAGGTTGCAATGACAGTACCAGCAGAGAAACTACGCAGCCCTCATGCCATGAAGCTGATAAGGAACTCAATCCACCTATGATAAGTGAGAATTTTTTTCATTTTCATTTGTTCAATCTTTCAGAACAGCAGACAGCATCTAAATCTGAAGTTTTAACCCAAACAAAAGCTTCCTTCTGGCCTCGCACTTGGTTCGTTTCCCTTTAGGTTAATGCGGTACAAACTTTCCAACAACTTGTAAGACTGAAATCTTTTGTACAACTTGAGTGGATCAAACCTGTGATCCTGACTGTGCACAACTTAGACTCTAGCAATGACTCTGAGGGAAGATTTCTCCCCTCCAGCCAAGCCAGTGGCACAGACACTGGAAGGCAAAGTGCTCCAGGCTGAGTGACCGTACTGAAGTGCCTCCTCTGAGGGACCTGGACCTGGCACAGTGCCTTTGGATCCACTTCCCCAGCAGTTCCTCGTGAGACAGGATATTTCCTTGGGAATGTTTGTTGGTATTTACACAGTGAGTTCAGACAGTGACTGGCCATAGCTCCTATTAAACTGTAATTGCTCAAGTGACAGTTCAGATCCTCTGCTTGATACACGGCTATTGAGAGAGACAGGCAGAATTCCCATTAAGGCTTGGTTTAGGCAGGATATCCAAGGCTGTAAAAACATGGAACTAGCATAGGTACTAGTACTGCTCTGTGCTAATATTTCCTCCTTTGGACATGACCTCCAAAAGATCATAAGTGAAGAAGAAAGTGACAATAAACATGTTTTACACAATTTTAAGGAAAAGAGCTTTGGTCTGATTCCAGATATCGTCAGCAGGATGAACACAGAGGGCAACATTTAGTTATAGATTAATAATGCAAGTACAAATAGTTCTGAACAAATAGAAAAAACATAAACCCACAATATTAAGCAAACCACAGGACAAAGATCACTCAATTCTCAGAGCTATATTATTTTTAAGTGGGGAAACAAACCATACAGAAGTCACTGAACTTTGTGATGTCAATATCAAGGTGAACCAGCCTGAATGAAACATGCCACAAAGACTTATGAAATGTAAAATCCAAGTAAAGCATGTGGAGTTTACATGAACAGTAGTGAACTCACTGAACCAGAAAACGAACATTTTTTCAAAAGTTCTCAAACTTCTTTAAGTTGGAGAGTATAATGCCAAGTTATACATCAAATAACCAAAAAAAATTCACAGGGAAGTCAATTAACTATAACATTCTGTCATTCTTGTATTACTGTAATATGTTAATGTCACTAGAATCAACTTGAATTATATAACCCTCTGCTTGCAAGACTTCACCTAGACTAAGTAATTAATTGTCCACTTTTCTACCAGTAAATGAAGAAAACAAGAGACAGAAATATTTCTTCCACCAGGAAAACAGCAGCACTTTTCTCTGGAGAGACACATTTTGAACTATTGCATAAACTGCAACTCACCTTACACAGTCTGGTTTTGCACTGTGTTTTTCAACTGGTCATCCTGCAGCTCATGCATCATTACCACCAAAGAATTATTCTGAGAAAGTTAAATGCAGTACAGGCCAGAACTAACATGTGAAACCTGCTCACTCACTCTTCATTAGAGAACTAGAGATAAATATGAGTTGAGAGTTGAATTTTGCCACGAATTTTGCATTAATACTTGGACAATAATTCTGTTCTACTGCTGTTCTAGGGCATAAACAATTTTCTGTCATCCAGTGATAACAGCAGAATGGTCATCCTTCTACCATTTTAATAAAACCATTTTGTCAGAAAAGGTTGTTAGATATCACACAATGAATGCTGGGCTATCAAATTAACCATTATCTATCTACCCCAGACAATCTTCAGACTGTGTTTCTCCTCTAAAAATTAAAATATACAACACTGTAGATCTCAGGTCACTGGCACATGAAAACCTTCCCATTATATCAGGGTTATTTTATAAATAATGCTTCCCATAAAATTATCTGCTCACACTCCAATATGGATCTTTACAAAATAATCCTTACTGTGTGATCAGAAAAAACCCAATATATTAAGACTGATAAACTTATAACACAGAGAAACAATTTTGTGCTCTGGATTTAAACACAGATACTTTCATCACTGTTGCAGTTTACTTCAGATCTTTCCTAAGATCTGTTACCTAGTAATATTTTATGTAGGTGAAGTGTCACAGAAATGGATATAGCCCTAGTGAAATATAAACTCTGAAACTTGCACAATTGTGCATTTTCTTTTGACAAAAGAAACTTGGCCATATTTCTAGCTGTTTCTCTTTATGAATGTATTTAATTTTGCCTTATAAATACATTGAGAATAAATTGAAAAATTCCACGTTTAAATTTTTAGTTCAGCTGCAGAAGTCAACATTTATGATAAAATGTAGTAGAGAAAAAAAAAGATAATTTTTCATGCTTTGAACTATCACAATGTAGACATGAAGATTTCTTGAACAGTCTGAGATCTGATAACACTTGTGTCATAAATGAAGCTTTCCAATGTCCTCTTAGCTTCAACTCTCAGTTATTTGGCTAAATTTTTAATACTGAGTAACACACAAAGCAGCTTTCTTTTATTTTCTAAACAGATGATTTCTTTCAGTTCTCAATGAGATATGAATCAAACTTTGATCTTCAAGGTGAATCATTCATTAATCATAAACAAAACATGATTAAATCAGGGACACATCAGCACATATTGTAAAAATAAAAGCTTGCACAAGCCTTTTATTTAATATTAACTTCATTATGTTTTTATGTGAATTCTTGGAAGTTGGTTATCCCAGCTGAAAGTTAATATTTCCTTAGGAAAAAAACTGTATCATGTGATTATTCTTCATGCAGTTAGGTGGCTTTATACACGTTAATGGTTAAACTATTTCAGAAATGACATTAAACCAGAGAGGAGTGCAGAGAGTTTCCACTGATTCTGTTGCGTCTTTGAGTTACTCTGACAAATAAGACAGACAAAAGTACATTACAGGAAAAATGAAAAAAATACATTCAGAGAAGCATACGCTGCTTTATGGAACTGCACACGATTGAGAAGAAGAAGAGAGAACGCATTTGCTGTTCTCTCAGGATGATCTGCTGGCCAGTCTTGTTCCTGCTCACAATTTAGAGCAATTCTGTAAAGAAATCATCTTTCTTTTTTACTGTTTATTCCATTTTTAATAAATTGACCAATCAATTGCAACAATATTCAAGCTGCAAATATTCATGAGAGAGGAGAAGGAGTCCTACCTTTGATAATTATCACCATTTTCACTAATTAACTGGTTGGGTTTTTTTGCAGGTGGCAGGGAAAAAAAGAAGGAATTCATCAGTAAAGTAAAAATTTGCATCCTGATAATAGTACATATAGATAGTACCTATCTCCTTCATACCTATTTTATATCCACTTTAAATTTAATAAGCCTCAAGCTCTCGCACTTGGAAGATTTCCCTCCCACCAGAACAAGCATGAGGTCCAGTAAAGGCTATGGCAGCTTTGGGAGGAGTTACCTCATCTGTCTGAAAAAGCAACAGCTGAAATGTGAATTCATTAGCAGGAAAACTTCAACTGACAGAAGCCAGCATCCACCTCCAGGAATGCACCGAGGTAACAAACCTGCCATTTGGACAGGAGTGTCTTTCCTCTCCTTTATTCTCTGAAGGAGCTGCAGTTTAAAAGTTTGGAAGGCACAAACAGAAAACCACAGAGCATAATCTCAGCACCCGTATCTCTGTGAGCACTTAGCCTTTCAGGAAACCCTGACAGTCATAGCTACCAATGAAATATATAGTTCATTGTTTTGTTTTTTTTTTTTTTCCTGCAAGAATGTATATGTTATATACACCATACATACATCAGTAGGTCTTCACCTGCTATCAATAGGCCATGCGTGCAACAAAGAGCTATGGGTTGTGTGTGACTGACAGAGACACTGTATCTGTAAGACCCTCAGAGGCCGCAGGAGATGCTGTCAGGCTGAGGAGAAACAAAACATCAGCCTGAGGAAACACCTGAGACACCCAGCATCACAGACTCCTGTTTCAGGAAAAGGGTAGAGGGAAATAGAAAAGAATGGACTAAATGGGAAAAGCTTCAAGAGGATGGATAAAAAAAGCCAGGATAACCAGATAACTGCTCACTGCTTTATCGCCCAGGCATTGCACACCAAGTGCCATGCAGTGGTTAGTTACGCTGTTAGGCAACATCCAGCAGTCACAAAGTCTTCCTCAGTAAGGAAGCTCCTAGATTCAATGAAACCTGTGAGACTACTCAGCTTTGTAAGTAGGAAGGCAGGTTTTAAGGAAACATCCTGACTAATCGTGTAGGAAACAGCACAACTGAAAATCCAAACCAGGAAAGCAATCTGCACTCACAGGAAAGTTTGGTCCCAGGTGACCACAAAAGAGTTGAGACAATCATGTCCTTACTTTCAAGGGTCTCTAAGTACTGCTCCAGTGAAATACATGAATGAAACGGCATGGAAAAAACCCCAAAACCTCAAAAGACAGTGTCACTTTGTGTCACAAAATTCATGTTCAAGTTTACTACAATTTATCCAAAGAAGTGATACGAGTCCTGGAGGGCTGCAACGGTGTCTTTCCCCCCATCTTATCCCCTCAACCTCCATCCGTTAATAATGATCTACGTAATCCACGTGTCATGTGATATAGTCATCAAAAAGTGATGTACCTGCACATAACACATACAAAACACTATGAGAAGATATTTTTAAGAAGAAGAGAGAACCTTAAACATTAATAAGTAGCAAATCTGTGAAATCAAAGCATTTTCCTCCTTTTTTTATAATAGCCTTTCATTCTTTTTATGATTTGTCTTTGAGAGCTCTTAAGCTCTTCCTGTGGATGACAGTTGATATTGTTCTTCCATCCTGCTGCAGACAGCACAAGGGAGGGAGGGAAGAGAAAAAAAACCCTATTGTACAGCTTTTCGTCTCTGAAACATGATTTTTATAATTAATATATACAACTGAGAAGAGAAAGGTACGTTATAATGAAGTGCAATTAAGAGGTGTTTGTTCCTGTCCCACACATAAGATGACTATAATTTCCTTGGCTGTTTAGAAGTCAACCATTATCATTACATTTCACACATCTTTTCTACTTTTTTTTGCACTTCTGATTTTGTTTATTTTCAATTAAAAACTCCAAATAAACATACATACAGAAAATCTGATATTCAAGTAACATCATCTTTTAATTATATTGTGCAGTGATCATTAAACCTAGTGCTTATGCTAACCTTTTTGGATTTAA
This sequence comes from Mohoua ochrocephala, assembly GCA_013398855.1. Lineage (NCBI taxonomy): Eukaryota > Metazoa > Chordata > Aves > Passeriformes > Acanthizidae > Mohoua > Mohoua ochrocephala. The sequence continues at coordinate 32,861 of VZTA01027901.1, read as the reverse complement.
TTTCATAGGCATGAACAGATCTGTCAATTTTGCATTGCACTGAAATACATGCAGTGGAGAACAGAATGTGCATTTACGCAGCCTATATTGCATGTAACCACTGATGTATTATTAGAGGAGTAATTTAAGGCTATTCTTTTGGCAGTGCTGTTTCTAAATTCCCCAAATCCATATCACAGCACAGTTTTCTACGTTACATTTTGCATTAATATTATTTGCATTACTGCAGTGACTATCCTCCCTAATCTCACATACACCCACACAAAGAAGCAATCACTGCCTGGGAGACCTTACAGAGTGAAGATATTAAAGGGACAAACCACGAAGAAAAATATATATTCTCACTGACGTCACGGTGACATTTTTGTTAGCCTTAAATGCAGCTCCCTTGAGAGGGTTCCTTCCCATTTATGTCCTGGCCGAAGCTGGGACGAGTCCAGCTAAAGCCACAGCAGATCAAAGCTGGGAGTCTTGGCTGCCCTAACCCAGCAAAGAGCCCTGCAACGACTGAGGAAGTTCAGAATGACAGCTGAGTCTGTGTTTTGAGCTGAACTGCCATTAATGGGGGATCTAAACAAATGCTTGATTTCCAGTTGAAATTTGTAAAACCTTTATAAAGTGAGCCCAGAAGGAGCTACAAAGGATTGGTTGCTGACGGACAAACAGATGCAGACAGACAAATTGAAAACTATGGCCTGATCAAAGCCCATAGAAAGATATGGAAAGATTAACACTGAGCATAGTGGACTCCTGCACAGAGGCAATTTACCTCAATCGGAAGTAGATGATACCTTATCTTCAAACAAGAAAATAATTTTTCTGTTTAGGTACTTCTATTGCTGAAATTATTCTTTGACACTAAAATGACTTGATTTTTTTTTCCCAGTTTTGCTCACATGCCACTATTTCTGATGAAAATTTTGATAGACATAATTGTATTTCTCTATGTGCATTTGTGCCAATTAAGCTAAATAACTCAATTGTTCTTGCAATGAGTATGAACTCATTTACCAGAGCAAATATTTTCTTTCAATTGTTTTCATATGTTTTTGTTTCTACGGAATACTTCCTGAGAAAAATAGTTCAGCTTTAGTTGTAACAGACTACTTCCAATCTATGTAAGACGTGGTTGTGGTTGCTACTGTTGTTGTTTGCTTTTTTTTTTGTGGCTGTAGTTCTAAAAATATCTAAAGAGATAAATTTATTACATTTTCCATATTGGAAAAATACATATCGTCCTATTACCACTTTAGTTTACTGGCTTATCTTCATCTTTGTGCATTTCCCCTCTCTCAATATACTGTTCCAACAAGTGATTCACCTTATTTGATTACACAGAGTTGATATAAATTAGGAGATAGGTTCCTATACATTACATTCTTCAGAAAAATTTACCCACATGATTGCCCACTTGCTGTCTATATTAAGTGCATTGACTTATAGTTGATATTTTCCTGACTTTAATACTGCTTTCTTCAAATATAAATTGATGGAAAGGCATTTCTAATAGTCTGAAATATTTCTTGAAACTATGCAATAGAATACACTATCAGGTTAACATTATCTGCCATTGATATATTATTTTGCATTGTTTCCCCTTTATCTTCTGTTTTATATTAGAAGAAGTCATAAAAACTTGTATTGCAAAAAGCCAACAATTCAATCAGCTATATTCCAGCAGTTAAAAAAACTTCAGTTTGCCAAAGCACGGAGCATATCCCAGCTGCTCTTTGGTAAGATGTGTTTGAGTGACCATACAGATTTCTCACTTGCATGATGAAAGACAGATTTGGTGGTATTTGTACTTTATTCATTGATTAGAAGCAAGGAGCCAGCCAGAGCCACATCTTTCAACAGCTATAGAAGATTAAAAGTTATATTTCAAATGTGAGAATACAGCACCAGTTGAAAAAGTTTCCAGTCTTGCTAATTTTATCCTTTAGGTTGCACAAAAGTAGTAAAAATAAGGAAAAAAACCTTTCTATCTTGGTCTCCTTTCTAGACTTCCCAACCCCCTTATTAGCCCTTCCTTCCTCCCCTTTTTCCATTTTATTGGGAATCATCCATAAAACATCTAGAAGTTGTTGAAAGGAAAATGAAACTGCATGAACCAACCAGCAGCTGCCCAGTGAAGCTGCAAGCGGCCTGTAGCAAAACTTCAGTTACCAGCTCTGCTGAGTTCAAAGGGATTATTTCTGGGAATAAATGTTCTGGGGTTCTAGCATGGACACAACCTGATCTAAATGGAGCAGTGAGAGGGGCTTTTCTCCTCCTCTCTCTTGCCCTTTTCGGTAAAATCTCTTTGAACATTTACGTGCCACTGGATTCTTTCCCTACTTCTCACCAAAGCCTACTCACTTTTATAACAGTATGGTTTAGACCTCTATTATCCTATTAAGCAGCCTTATAACATCTTGCCACTTGTGCCATAATGACAGAAAATACTGAGAATTCAACATTCCAGAACGATAAGCAGTGCAAATCATACACTTCCAATGAAATTCATAGCTTGAAGTGTTCCACTGTTACAAGTCACACTGTTCTAAAGGAGGGATTTCATAACGCATCTTCACTCCTCCTCCTTCCAAGGTAGTCTTTAAATTCAGGCACAACCCACAGTTCAAGTTTGCTTTGCTCAGAAAGGCTCTAAATGCTCCCTGTAGCACAGCAGGAGGCTGCTTTAAGGCAGTTGAGATAGGTGGGTGGATAGAGAAGGCATGAGACCACAATTACACCCCACTTCAATGCTATGTCTGGAGCTGCAGTGACTCCAGACAAAGAAGGTGAAGTGTATGGGAGCTGATATCTCTTCAAGACAGACCTAAAAATACCTGTCGGGGCTGCAGATTTGAAGCTATTACCAAGAGCAATTCAGACTTTTCCTGCTGGGAGCCAAAGATGCTGCAGAATCATTTCCAACCGGCTGTGTGGAGTATCTGGTTATGAGAGAAGTGAAGCACAAATGTTTCTGAAGTGCACTGGGGAGAATTCATCAGCACTACGAGAAGATCTGAATCTGGAATGGGATTCAGAAGCAGGCAGGATCTGACCCACTCAGGATACTCAACATGTAAACGCAAAGTAGCTAAACTCTGCCATTTCCATGAAGCTAGGAAAAATCTCTTATACTCACATACCAGCCTCCAAGGACGAGAAAAAGCATATTCATGTGCTACTGACCATGAAAGAATTTGCTTTTATGCCCTTGGAGTTATTTGGACTCTTCTGAAACTAAGCATCACCGAGATTACCTCAACACATCAAGACAAACAACAACTTTATTAGCTGCACATCACTAATTTCTGATTTTGGCTAAAGCACTAGGTACAAAATTAATCTGGTGTATAGAACAACTGAGTCAAAGCAGCAATCTAAACAACTACTGCGTGTCTGAAACTGCTTCCTACTCCCATGTTTTTCTAGTAGAAATGTCAAACAGAAGACCTTGCAAAAAACAGGTGAGAAAGATTTCTTGAGAAATCGCCTTCCCTAAGCCCAAATTAAAACCTCAGTCCTCTCCCCAAATTGAGAGGGACTCTAGTTTCTACCTGGAAAAGGAGTAAACCAATGTTTGCTGATCCACCAGGGCATAAGACTGAGGTCTCAGTCCTGGAAATAGAAACAAAATCCTATTTGACTTCCCCCTGTTTATTTCTTGATCAAAATATGAAACATGTAAAACCCCCGAACAACACCTCAGAACATGTGATGTTATTATGTAAACATGATAGGCACAGTGGAACATATGGACATGTCGTGTAACAGACATGAGTTTATCAGCTTACCCCTGAAAGACATAAGTGAAGTATTGATTCGAGCACCATTTGAACTGCCCTGACATTTAGAGATAATTCTGTGTAATTCCTAAATCATAATCAAAATCCTTTCAATTTTCTCTTTGCACTGAGGCTCAATACAGAGCTAACTATTCAACAAAACGTACCCATGTCTCCCAGACGTTGCCTTTATTTTCTGAAGTGTAAGTGACTCTTCTGTGAGCTACCTTAGAAAGAAACCATGTAGTAACTCAGAGATTAATACACAGGGTGAGATGCATTTCACACAAATATCTGCCTCTCAACACACTTCTATCCCAACCAAATGTCTCTGGAGGCCAATAAAATAATCCCCAAGTCCACAGCTCATGCGGACACAACTTGCTTTTGCAGTTACTTAATTTGAAGTTACTTTCTTCTGGCAAATCCTCACATCAAACTTCCTCTCCTCCTGCATTACTAACACCTGCTATACCAGAGCACCTGTCAGGCTTCAAAACCTGAGCTGTTCAATAAGCTTCACAGCCTTCCTACGTGAAGTAAGTACCAATTTATTATCTCCCTCTGAAGAGGAAGAAAATGTTTACACCACGGGAAAGCTGGATGCAAAGTTTTTCTTTGAAGTTTGTAGCACAGACCTGTGACTTAGGTATTTGTGGTTTGAAAAATTTGTAACTTAAGTATTTTTACCATCTGTTTATTTACACTGGAAGCTTTTCAGTACTCATTAGGAGCACATCACTCATCATACGCTCTCATTTGCTCTGAAAATTAGGTGCTTTTTATTTATTTATAAAAGCTTTATTGCTGAGCTGCTTCCACTGTTTTCTCCTAATTTGTACATTCTCCTAACCTCTACATGAATTAGACGTTTGAAATGTTTCATTTTTTATTCAGTGGTCTGGAATGCACACAAATACTGCATGCATTGAAGCAAATGAGGAAGTTTTTCATTTCAGTGACAGAAGATCACTTGGATATATTTTTAGCAGTAATGTTCTCACAACGTGGTTGCACCACTACTATGAAGATTTCTGTAAACAACTTCGCCTATCCTCATGCTCTCCAATTTTACTTTTCAGAAGAAATATCACAGCTTTTGTGTTAGCTGAATTATGGAGAATATGGAATTATGGAATAACTGGTTAAATTGAAATAAGCATTTTTTTATTAACCTCAGTGAAGGCAGGATTTCTTGGTGGCAAGGAAAAAACTGCTGAAATCTTATAACCCTGCAGAATCTGACCCTAATTATGGGAATGCGGCGACTCTGCTGAAGTCAGGTTTCTACAGTGAAATTTCCACTGGCCCCTAAAGGTGGGGATAGTAGAAACTTCATTCTCTGCAAATCCTTTTATTAGCAGCAAGAAAAACATTAAGAAATACTCAGAATTAAGACAGATACAGACACCAGAAAAATACAAGTACAGATGTTGATGTCAGCTTTGACAGCTACACTGCTGACTGGCATATGCATGTTGACAGCTGAAGATGAAGGGCTAAAGTAGGAGGAGAAAAATATTCCAATTCAATTTAATTGATGCAAATGACTACGACATAAGTAAACTATAACATGAGCTATGAAACAGGAACACCAGATGCATGCAAATTGAAGTACTTTGTGAATTTTTATATTAAATGTATACCAGTAAGTGATCAAAGCCATCCTCTCTAAGCGTAGGTATATTTTAAAAATCATTCCAAGGAAAACTACTGCATTTGCCGTGATGAAAATGAAAGAACTAAGACAGTTCATACACTGAAACAGTTAATTACATACTGGATCACTTCAGTAAATGCTGATAGACCAAAAAATCTGTAGCCTAGAAATTAGCTGGGAAATACACCCAAGGATAGCTGTTTTGCTGTACTTCAGGGAGCAACATACATTTCCTAGATTTTTCCCTCTGCTCCCCATTATCCCTTGTTCATAAAAGAGTCCCAATTCAATATTTTATGAACAGAAATACAAAAGACAGATTTCTGTTTCTCATGAACAATAGTTTATCTTAATTTGATTTGCCCTGTGCTGCTTGATGCACCCTTCTGGCTAAGGCAAGTGCTTGGAGATCTTGCAGAACTTTGGCAAAAATACTAAAGTTTCTGGAAGGTTTTTCTGAAATCACTGCCAAACTTGTTCAGCAGTTACCATATTTGTGACTGTAAGTGAGTGTATCATTTCAAAATGGATCTACATTGAAGCCTATTCAAATTAACTTATTTATCCATTGTGAATATCAAAGTAAATAAAGATCAAGCTTTCCAAAACATTAGTTCTATTCTACCTTCAATTCAAACTACAATTTCAAATAAATAAATTTTGAATTCTTTTAGCTGCAGCTGCCCTGTGTGACACTTTAAAAAATAGTCCAGAAAAAAGTTTAGGATTTGCGTCAAATTTTTTTACTATCGAGGTGAAAAAAAGTTTATTTTACAACAAACTAAACAAAAAAACAAAACAAAAAAGTCTGTTTAGCACAAAATTAAATGTCTTCTTTAGAGCATTTTAGCTACTTATAAAAAGTAAAGGCTTCTGCAGGTTGGAAATACAGGGATAGATACATGAAGAGAGGGAGAGAGGCAGATTCAACATTTTGATATTTCAACACGTCTTTTTTTACTTGACTATGTTTACCAAATTTAACCTAAATTCATTGCTACTTTTAGGTGCCACGAATCAAAGTACTCAGTGAATTGGTATTTATCAGGAAAAAAAATACAAAGAGAAGTCATCCAGATATCTACTGTAACTTAAAGTATCCAGAGAGTAAAGCCCATTGGGCTGTGTCTTTTAAAGATTCATCATGGAAGAACAAAAGTAACATTTGAAATAAACTACATTTCTTTTTTTCCCCTCTCATCCATAGAATCATCCTCAAACCAACTGCTCTGGGGCTGGTATGTTACATACTCACAGGCAAACCACCTGCGTGGACAGAAAGCACCTGAAACACACAGTTCACAGCACAAGCTTTACTTGTGTGATCCTGATCCTGGGCTGCTCCAACACAGGGAGTGCCCATGAAATGTGGATAGAGACAGGGCCACTGCTGCTGACCACCCTGGGATCCCTTCCCCTCAGGATCCTGCAGCTGAAGCTGGCTGGGTGCTCCCTGGCCACTCTTTCCAAAGTTCCCTCCCAAGGCAAGCTTGGACCATGCACATTGTCCATACAAATAAGGGGCAGGAGGACTCTGAGTCAAGCTGGAGCTGACTCCAACCATGGGACAGCTTGCCTAGACCACAGCCCGCACTCGAGAACCTCATGATAAAGTAAATTGCCAGCCAGACTGAACAGTTCCAACTGGCCACGAGATCTCTACTTCGAGGTGGAACCAAGTGACAGCCAAGCCTTGAAAACACTGCCGGAACAACTCTCCTGCATTCTGCTCTGTATTTCTCCATTGATAATCAGACGACTCTGAGCTGCAAGCTGTTTATGCAAAGAGCTGGACCTCATTGAAATCAGAATCCAATATCCCAAAATCAGTGAACAGGAAAACTAAGGAATATTATTATTTAAATTTTTAAAATACTGGACAGACACATGATCACACAAAAGGTCAATCAGGCAAGTAAATACCATTAGTCAGAGGGAAGCCTGTTTCACGGGTGCTCCTATTTTGAAGGCTCAGTATTCATGAATGAAACACATTATTTCAGTCCTCAAATCTGCGTACAATTTACTATGAAATGTTGATTCATAATTCTTCCCAAGCTTTTAATGCAGGAATTATAGTATATTTTAAGACAACGATACAGGCCACTTCATAAACACTGTCTTTGATGCAAAAGATCAGACAACTGTTACTGGCTTTTATTAGTGGAGGAGGAAAGTGAGGTTTGGCGTCAGCAGACAGACTATTGTATGTACAATATCTGTGACTTAAGTTTACTCCAAGTTGGCTCCTTTGTAAATTCCCCAGGCTCTATGAAATCTAGAGTCGGGGCTGATAAAAACACTGAAAAATAAAAAGGCATCCAAAAAAGCATTTTATAAATGCAGCATATTTTATAAAAAGCAATTTCAAATCTGCTCCAGGTAGACACATAAAATCTTATGAATAAGTTCAAAGCATGGTTAGAAAACTTTTATGCACTCCCTTAAAATAAAAAAGAATGCATATGCATGTTTGGAGAATCTTTGATATAGGTACGTGTGTGCACACAACAGAGTCTGAATTAAGTCGTTTCCTTGGTATGAATATGTAAACGTCAGTTTTTGCTAAATAAATAACTTTTATTTTTGCTCTGACAAACAGATGCTGCAGCAACAGACACCCTTCCTCTCTCCTTGATTCACGGTGCTGTTCATTTTCTGGGAAGTTCCACGTGTAATAAGCCAATATAAGGCACTGCCCTAGCAGAAACCCTGATGGACTCACTCTGTCCCAAGGGACCAAACTGCCCGAGGCAGGGGTGTAGGTGGTGGAAGCCAGGGGAAAGGCCATACTTGTGGGAGAGCTGATTCACTGGGCCTCCCAGAAAACAACTGCTCATGAGATCCTCATAAAGGATCCTTGTAAAGGTGAGTTCTTCTAGTGAAATCTCAAAGAAGCAGCAGTGAAAGTGTTGCTGTTGTCTCATCTCCTCAATAGTGAAACCCCCACAACTCTGGAGGCACACAAGGATTAATCACCAGCTGTTGGTAAAAACCAATGTATTTTTTATATAATATATCTTCAATTATTTAACAATTAAATGTATATTTAATTATTCCAGTACTACTTATGACATTTCAATAGACTAGCATTAGTTGATGGCAAAGTACTTCCTTTCATCCTGCTCACCATCTATCAAAAGAACAGAGACCCCTCTTGCAAGCCTGCTAAATTCCTTGTTTAATGGGAGGGAGGGGAAGGAGGTATTAACATGCTAACTCACTCTTTCAGAATCAGATTCAGTGTATTCCAATAGATTTGTATTTTTTTTATCTCTGTTACTGCAAACTGGTATATTATTGCCTTAATGCACTTGGTATCTACAGAACAGTATTTTCAGCATCCACTTAAGGTATGCTGCCATTAAAATATGGAATTAACATCAGGATACCATGATTCAGCCACATGACAGTGAAAACAGAATGTGAGGCAAGGGCTCTTCTCCTAAATCCTAACCTTGAAATCCTCATAGGAGAGCCACACAGTGGCTAAAGGAATCAGTTACCAGGAGCTCATCTAAATGAGGGTCATTCTGACACCCACCGCTCCATTACCAGCTCTAAGGGAAGCACTGGGTTACTCCCTGTAAAACCTGTGGACATAGAAATGAATTTCATACAGAAAAAAGGCAAAGTTTACAAACAATCGTCTTTAGAATGAATTACAGGCTTATTATAAGGTATAACAGAAAGAGCCCAGCCCTAGATAAATAGACATTTCAACTGTTCCGTGAAAAATATTTGAACACTTAACAGGAGAGGAATTTTGGTTAAGATAATTGACCAAAAAGGAGGAAAACCAAATTCCCCTCTATGCTTTGTCCTAGAGCTCATGACCAATGGTCTATAAATCTGTGATTTAAGTCATAAATTCATGAGTTTTTCTAGCAAGAAGCAGTGGCTTAAGCACTTTTTACTACTCAATTCAGTGCTTCTGTTACAGCTGTTTCTGATATTCACCTGGCAAACTGGATTTGGGTTAAAAATAATGAGGCAAAGATGATAATTTGAAAGACACCTTTGTTTCAAGTACCCTATTTGATAAAATATCCACCTTTGGTCAGGGTATTAACCCAAATCTTTTTCTTACTCTGGGTTTATCATCTACCTACATAAAGCCTAGGACAGGATGCGAGGGACTCTAGGAACCAAGAGTGACTCAAAAATATGCATTTGGAAAGGCATAAAGTAATATTCTGAGTAGAATAATCCCTGACAGTAACATACAGAGCATTTAAAGAGACAGATGAGCAGATAAAGTGAGGTATTATGGGCCAATGTAATTTCATCAATCACAATTGGAACGCGGCACCCTTTGGAACAGCATGTGGCATGTGGGAGCCTCTTGGAACAGCAGCAAAGGGGAAGATGAGGAATCATTCATCAGTGCTTCTGACCTCCAGAGAAAAGCAAAAATATCAGAGGCTGGGAAGTAGCTGTTTAGCATCCCCTTATTTACCCACTTCATTTAGTAAATGTATTAAATTAAACTGCAGATGTTCTGCTGTCAGCACAGCAGGGTAGAGGCAGAGTATTAGCAGGCTCTTTCCTGATAGAAACACTTTATGTACTGTAAATAAACAAACACCATTTTGTTAATTAGTAAATTAATTATTTTTCAAAAATACTCCACTAGGCTCTTTATAGCCCAAGCTACTGTAGTTCCTATTTTTAACAGAGACCTTGCAATCAAAGAGGGAAACTGTTCAAGCTCTTAGAAATTGTAGCTCTTGAACAACTAATTATCACTATTCCAATCATCTTTTAAGCTAAGTATTTTATCAGTACTTCTAAAATCAAAATCACAGTAACTAGACTGAAAAGGAAACCAGACTGAAAGGAAAACAACTTAAGAAAAATATCAGCAATATCAAGTTCATATAATTAACTTAATTTTTAAGAATACTTTTGTTGATAATGATCAAAGGGAGATTTCCAGAATATCAAGTGGGAATCATAGACAGAAAGAAAAATTAATACCTAATAAATTTAAACACAAAGACTCCCATCAGCCATTCACGTACTCTTATAAGAAATCACAATGAAAGACTTAAGGAAAGAAAGTCCATTTATAGTTGAGAGAAAAAAAACCCCAGAAAATCAACCCCAAAGTTAACCTTATGTCTGATAGTTACATTTCATTGCATCATTGTGCTCATTTGTTCCAACTTGCTGGCCCAGTAAAGTTTTTAATAGACAGATGGCTAATTTTATCATTTCAACCCAATTTCTTACTGGACCAACTCCAAAGATCCAGCGTTAGTGTAATGCCATGGATAAAGGTCAACAGAATAAGAGGAGAACATATGCTAATGTCAGCATTTCACGTAGTCTTCTTTAACAGAATATACAGTGCTAAGCTGAGGGATTTGCACTGGCTCAACACTAACACCATATGGGTGGCCTGTTGAAAAGTAATGATGGCCTAAGCATAGAATCTTAATCAGGTACTGATGGCCAATGAATCAAATAGCACCACACAAGTAATCAGTAAGTGATTAAAAAAAATTACAGAAGATATATTGCTGAAATTACTCTGCTAACTAGAGAAGTGATTTCGTCTTAGCTAAAGCCTGTCACATCATTACCTCTTAATCTTAACCCCAATCTTTTTTATCCTCATACAAATCTTTCACAAATAAAAGCAACTCGATTTTTGGTTGTTATGAACAGTCATGTGCATAAGGAAAATGCACATGCAATTTGATAACTCTGCATTATTGATTTTAAGAATTTATGAAAGGTGCACATCAAGGGCTGCATTCCTCTCTGTTAACTGTCAGCAAGCAACAGGAAAACTTCTTGCAAATTTCATAGACAAGCCTTTATTTATTTTCAAAAAAATTGTTTGAATTGATGGAATTACTTGGTTTTATTAGGCAAGCAAGGCTTGGCTCTGTAGTCTATGCCTAATAATTGTACCATACATTACTGCTGCCCACATTAAAATGCTGCTCACTACACATGGCAGGTTGCCCCACTTCACAGAGATCTGTGCTATGAGGAGGTAGGAGGGTACCTGCATATCCTGCACTTTTTTTAGGAAAAAAGTGCTGCCTGCCTAAGATAGCCTTGAATAAAACTGGAACTTATCAGAGGCAAGGCCATAAGATGGATGGTTAAAGAGATTCCATTTCCCAAATAAATAAATAAATAAATAAATAAATAATCTGTTGAAGAGTTGCAGACAGTTTCCTCAAAGGAGGGGCTACAGAAATGCCTGAGAAGTTGTAGCATTATACCTATAACCCCACTTTCAAAGATGAGTTCACTTTCTCACCCCACCTTCAGTTCCACAAAGCATCTCACAGCGAGCAGTTTCGTGCCACAGTTAAAGCAATCTGTGTAATCTAATCTCAAAAGTGGCAGTCTCTTCCCTTCCCATCTTGTCAGATAGGTATTGTCATTTTTTTCCTTCTCCATTTGGTTCAGCAGAATATAGAAAATTTTCTATTGCTGATAGGAAAAATAGAATAGCTTTAAATCAGATCAGCAAGAAGACAGGTTTACCTCTACATTAAATGGAGGGTAGGAGGGAAGGGGTTTGTAGAACTGCCTCCTTCACTCTCACATTAGCATAGATGTTTTGTGAAGAAAGACACTGAAACTTATCTGCTTAAATCTGCAGAGGGATGAGATGATTTCAGTTTCTAGCACACGGATGTTTGGTTTGTGAACAGTTGATTTACATGCATTTAACTGGGGGAACGGGGGGCTGGGGACAGGACGCACAGAAAAGAACTCAGACAAGAATGCTTTTTCTTCAAAACCCGCTGTAATATTTAAAAAATAAGCAGTTACACTTGAAGGAAATAGTTTCAAATAATTGGCCTTGATACTCTTAGTTCTGAAGTAGTGGGTACAATGCTAACTGATATGAACACAAGATATTTTGTTAATAGAGGTTTTGCACTAAAGTTGTATCCTTCTTTTCATGGGACACCGTTTACACTAAGAAACACTTCACCATGCAGATGGGCTACCCTCACAAAAGGAGAAAAGAGATTTTAGAAGTGTTTCAAATCCTCTTTTATGAAAACTTGATCAATTCTAAACCCAAGTAGTCTCTGCAAGGAACTTTGTTCCCTAAATTTCACTTCCTGAAAATGACTACCAACCCTTTCAGGCATGCCCACAGGAATTTATTCAAAACAAAACGAGTAAGTGGAACAAAGCCTAAGATTCTATCTATAGAAACCAGTCTTCAATAATGCCAGGAAAATACCCCCAGAACTCAACTTTTGTAAATAAATGTTTCTATCATACTACTTTGAAGAGTTTGCTTAAATATCCATAAAGTATTACATTTTATTTTTACCCAATAAGTACTGAAAGCAGATTCCCTTATAGTGGAATAGCTCTCTGATTTATATTTGAAATTAATCTGGGAAAATGAGAGACTCATACTCTAGAGTAGAACTTTGCATACAGCTTAGAAGCAATACAAATAGAAAACTGTTTTCAAGAGATAAAAGTGATTTACAACAGAAAAATCTCAAGGTAACTCAAAGATTATCTGAAACTAGTCAAGAAATGAAATCCTTACAAGCTTTTTAATATTCAAACAGGAATAACTATAGCCTTTATTTTTGCTGCTAATATGAAATGTTCTCACTAAATTTAAATATTGTGAAAAAACATTCAGACTAAAAACAAAACACAGCTTAAAGAAATGTCAGACATGTACAAAATTACTGTGAAAGAGGAAAAAGAAGAAAGAAAACCCCCCAGAAATTAGGCCAGTTTTTAGGCTACAAGCCAACTGTTTGCTCTACTTTGCTTTATTTATTAGTTCTTAAGGTATTTAAAACTTCAGCATTAAAACTGGAGAATGATTTGCAAATGAATGCAGTTGCAGTTGTGAAAATATAACTCACAGCTGAATGTGGGTTATTCAGACAAATGGCTGCTTTGTTAGAGGAGGGGAAGTGAAGTTCTGTGTTAATTTATTACAAACTGCAGCATTTCAACCCTGATGTCCAGGCAACAATGTTTTTTATTTCAAGTAATTTATAAGTACTTCCCATAGCACTTAACAGTGATGTCTTTGGCTGTTTCACCATGGTACTAGAGTGTATATGTATTTACTGTGGGAATTTGTTTTTAATAAAACTGTTGTAAGGCATTTTTATTCCTTCTCTTTGTTACATTAGAAACATTCTCTGCATAAGTAATGTATTTTTTTTCCAACTTGAAAGGCAGCAGATTATGGCCGGCACTGGTTTTGGTTGTGTAAAATAATGACAGGCTAAGTGATTTCTCAACTAAAGCAAGTTATTTCACTTGTCATGATTTAAAATTTTCTTTCCCCCTCCCTCCCCACTTTAATACTGGTGATGGTGCATGACTTCTTGGAGGTCCCTGTGTTGGTGTAATCGTGTCAGTGCCCAGATAAGAACAGGTCAATATAAAAATAAGAAACCAGAAAAAGAAATGCAACGTCTGACTTACCAAAAGTACCTGTGGCATCTTTGAAGACAAGATGACAAACCTGCCATGTCAACAGCTAAAACTGCTTCAGTAGTATGATTAAAAAAATATAAACTTTACAGCTAATCTTCATTTAACTTCAGTTCAGATGAATACCCAGCCAATGGGTAACGCTACACTTTTGTAAGGTCTTAAAAACCTAGACATCAGAAATGTATCACTCAAAACAGTTCTGGAATACGTTTATCCTCATATTCTAATACCATTTTTTTCAAAGGGTTAAATTCTGGCAAGGTCTACGGCAAATATAATAATCTTAATGTAATTTAGTTTTGAATGTCATGCTCCAGAGGCTTTTGCAGAATTATTACAGCAGTAGAAAAAATTACAGGCCAAATACATCCTCATTTAAGTCCCTTAACACTGGTTAGTGTGTGTAAATTTGCGACATTTGATTTCTTCTAGTCCTAGATTAAGTTGCTTTACCAAGAAGGATATTTATAAATAATACAATAATAAAGCTCCTGTAAAAATTGTTTTACACTTATAAAGTAAAAGAGTTGATAGATATCGAAAGATATAAAAAAGTTGCAGGTAATGAGTTTGTTTCCTTGGACAAATTTAAAACTGTCAACTTTCTGAGCCTCGGCTCTAAGGTTCAGACTCCTGCTTAAACACAGAGACTGAGATTCTTGGCAATGTTAACTAATTTTTAGTTTTCCTTTTAACTTTTTAGAAAAACCCCTCAAAACAAAAAGATTGCTGAAGTGAAAGCCTCAATTCCTCAGTTAGTAGACTCATGCCTGGAATTTTATTGGCCAAATTCTAACCTTCAGTCCATTGTCAGCTACTTTATACCTACCTCAAACCACTTTGACATCATTTATCAAAAACATTCGTGAGCAATTCTTGCACAACAATTCCGCAGAAAACGTCTCATCTTTGGTAAAAAAAAAAAATATTGTTTACTCATTTTGTTTTATGTATTTGCTTTATCCTCTTCAAAGCAGAGAGAGGAAAAAAAATCAAGAAAAAGTTCCCATAAAAATGCTCTTAAGATATAATGCAGGGAAATACAAAATTTCTCCTCAGAATATAAGTGCATATTTGGCATTGGTTTAGAATAATTTCCATAAAGCTAAGTAAACACCTGAAAGTTCTCTCACCAGAGGAAACTTGAGCCTGTCACATTTTCTGTAATCTTAGTGCTTTTCAGCAAAAAGAGATGGAGTTTTTGGTTTGGCTCAGCAGTTTATTTTATCTCAAAATCTTTTCTTTTTCTTCTTTTGTACAATGCCAAGTGTGTTTTTATTCTACTTCTGAATTATTCTAATATATTATGTGGGACCAGATCATAAACCCTGACATATTTATTTCATATTTAAACCCTTTTCATATTTAAAGGGGCAAAACAGACTTCCCTGCTCCCAATCTGAGTATCCATCCCCACAAACATCACACAGAAAACTGTGTGGGGAAGAAAACCCTGCAGAGCCATCCATATTTCCCATGGATGCAACCGAGTTACCACCTGCTGTGCATGGAGCGCCAAGGGAGAAGCACAAAATCCATGGAGCAAAGTTAAACCAGCAGAGAGCAAATTTCTGTACGTTTGGGAGGCTGCTTCCCAGTGTTACACCAGAAGCTAGAAGGACCGTGAAACATGGTTTATAGATATTTAGGTTTTTATCTACAGAGGTGGAGAAATTGGAAAGCAAACTACCAGCTTGTGATTATTCCTGTATGTTCTCCACTCTCTAGCTGAAGCTGAAGAGAATGGACATCCCTTACAATGCAATGCTTCCCGTCAAAGTTTCTGTATATTGAAGGGGATTACAAAGGAAATACTCCAACAACTTCTAGAACATGCTAAAATCATATGATTTTCAGTAACAGCTAAGGGAGTTTATTAATTTTCTGCATATCCACTGGATTTCTTCAAAACACAAAACCATCAGGGTATATCAGAAATTAGTGAGACCCAAAAAGAGGGATTTGGATGATAATGGAACTCATGACAGAAGCACACCTCCTTAACAGCAGGGCTCAGTGGGGAACAAGGCATCTGTTTCATAAAAAATTAAGACCTTGAATTATGCTGCTTTTCAATGAGAAACAAAACTAATACCTGCTGTCATTTACCATGAAAAAACTGTCAGAAAGTACGACATCTAACTGACTCAACAGCTGGGTGATCAGAGGTATTCATCAAAATTTTAGAAACATCACATCCTAAATGAAAATCCAAACCGAACAACCCCGATCCCGACCATGATGGTTTCCCCTTGCCATCAGTATGCTCCATCCACTTTTCTAGATGGTTCCTAAAATACATAAAGAACTCCTCTGGAAAAACTTGAGCTGCCTGAAATGGCACCTGGCATTTATGCAACTCTATGCTTCTTTCCTCTCATTCTTAGATTTTTGTTTGCCTGCCATTAGTGTTTTTGCAAATGGAAAGGTTCCTACAGATAATTCTTCCTGACAGTCTCTAAGAATTGCATTCAATAAATATTTTAGGAGCACAGATACTGAATAAGTTTAAAAGTGGTAAAGAATAGTGTTTAAATAACCGTCCTTCAGCCATTGTCACATCTCCAGCCTCTTTGTGGAACCATTTTCTGGTTTTTAAGCCTGTGCATGCTTTGAATGTTTTTTTTAGGAGTGGGTAAAGGAGACAGATAAAACCAGTGAACAGAAAATAATCTACTTGCAGAGTGTGCTTTTGGCAGATAAATAAGCTTATGTTAAGTTACATCTTATACTCCACTTAGGTTGCTTCAAGACAGTCTAGACAGGCACACAAGAAATTATCCAAAAAAACTCTGAAGCATGCTAAGTAGGGCACACACAGTGTGGGATACACCCGCATTAAAGCTGTCTCCGCATACTTCAGCTGCCTTGCATGCATGCATGCAGATACAATTTTAAATACTACCAGAGTTTTTGTTCTCCTCGTTGTGCAATGCAGTTTTTATTGCCACAACCTCTGTAACATCACGGGGAGGGTTCCAGGAACTAGGAAATAGGCTGTAACATTAGAAAGCCTTAATCTGTCTTTTGGGCTCTCCAGTGTTCAGGTATGTGATTGTCCAGATTATTTCCAGACGTTTCATCACACTATGCTGATTGGAAGTTTTTTGTTTGGTTTTTTTTTTTAATCTGCATAATTAGATTGTCAGTTTTTCTCTCTACGGAGCACCAAAAATACCTGATACCTTATTCTGCTCCCAAGGCACAACTCATAACTGCTGGGATCAGTGCACCAGTTATTACAGAGCTGAGACAGCTCAAAGATGTTTTGTCATCCATACTTAAGCGAAGAAGGAAATCTGCAAAGCTTCTTAGAAGGTCAGGTTGCCTGAAGTATTAATAGTACATTTTACAGTCAGACACAAGGTGTTTTGGTGTACATGTATTCTATGGGGCACTGAACAATTAGCCTTGTCCACTATTATTCCTCTGATTAAGGCTGGATTTCAGAATACAGCAAAATAAGGTTTACTTTCCAGAACAGATAGGAATAACCAAAATGACGTTACTCAGCCTGCAAGCTTCTCTCACGTAATATTCTTACTGGCATCATTAGGAATGTTTGTACTGATACACCGAAGGTAAACAATCCGACAGCTGATACCACCACCAACACCAAACTGCAGACTCATACTAAACTGCTTAGATGCATCTCCTGGAAAAAAACATGTATTTGAAAGTGGAAAGGGTCCATTCCATGACACTGAGTCACAAGTAAAACTCGAATTTGCAAGGCAGTGCTTTTCTTCCTTCCTGTCATAGCTGACAGGTCTCAAGGTTGAGAAGTTCAGGACTAGAATCATAAGAGGCTGTATTTATAACTCCACCCTCATAGAAATTGGACATTAGAAGTACAGCATTTTGAAGGAATTTGGAGTTTTCAATTTTGAACGTGCATTTAAATCATTGGGATTAAAGGAGACCCCTCAGAGACTCCATGAACAAACCAGCAGGATTCCTATTTGAAGACAAATAGAGCTCATTCTTGTTCTAATAAGCATGCTCACAATAACAGGGCACTGCATTAAAATTGTTACAGATAAATGACACTAGACTTTGAATGAATCAGGATGAACAACTAAATTTCTAAACCCTAAGTCTTCAAGAACCAGTGGTCCAAGTCGAGGCTTATATCAGAACACTCACTTATAGAGCCAAAAAGTTGTACAAATACAAGCAAAAGTAGAAACATGTACACTTCAGTCTGTATTTGCAGTGCAGATGACAGTCAAATATCACTAGACGGAGTGGGAAAAATGAGGAGGCAATGGCAATTTCCTCTTCCAAGACATCTGATGGCTTCTCCTTGACATGGTCACTGATATTTTTTAAAGCCTGGAAATATAAGAACTGTGCATTTTTAACTGTATCTCCGAGACGATTGTAACTGTACCTCCAAGACAGATTGTAAATGTCCGTATTCTTACCTATTTTACAGTCAGATACATTCTAGTCTGCCAAAAGAATTACAAGCCTTCTGCAACAGATATTGAGAGGCACTGACACCAAAGTTTTGCTCTTTCTTCCTGTGTATATTTCTGTAGTCTTATACTGACTTAAAAAAAAAATAAAACTCTGGTTTCCACAAGAACTTATTTTCTACCTATTTATTCTGACCATAGAGTAACGGTAGACTGACATTTCAGAGACTCGACAAATACAACCATACAGAGGAACTAAGGTAAATGACAGAAATAAAGCTCTTCTCTGCCTCGCTGCTGGGGAAGCCATTTTGACATTATCTCTAAGCTACAGCTGAAAAGCAGTATCTTTTAGACATTTAAATATTCCACATTAGCTTAATCAGCAACACACAAAGCTGTGTTTTGACTCCTGCATCTTCACCTGTTTGGTTTCCAACACCTACCACTCTGGGAGCTGCGACAGAGACATTCCTTGCACATTCTCCTAAGAACCAATTACATGCACTGCAAACTTTCTGCTCTGCTCTGTGTTGTACATCAGTTGCTTTAGCACCATTTAAAAGCCAACAAATGTACATACACAGATTTCTGTGGTCAGGACATCTGCACTTTCTCAACTGTTTCTAAAGCAGAAAAAAATGCCTATTAGTTTAAAATTTGAAGAAAAATTGCCCACAGGAGGAATGGGCATTAGCCATGCTTCACTTCCCTCCTTTTTGTTGACATATGAAGCACTTTTTTTCTCTTTCTTTCTTTCCAATTCACAGTGAGTCTAAAGAGGTGAATCAGTGCACAGAGAAAAAGAGAGAAAGAGAGGAAAAAAGAAAAAAAACCCCACAACCCTCTTTTTCCAGGGTGGGTATGAAATATGAAGGCCCAACAATTGTCTGAGCTCAGTGCATTGGAATAACATTGGTTAAATTATGGATAGTTTTGAATAGTGTCACTTTTTTTTTCTCTGCAGATGGTTGTTCACACAAGGAGTCTGGCCTGCATAATTGTATCACTAATAAGCAGTAAGGCAATTAGTTGTGTAAGTGTGCTATAATCATTCTAACAGAAGAGATGACGAAGAGACAAAAAAAGGAGGGGGGACAAAAAATGTCTTTTCTCAATTCATCAACTGACAGCCATAATTAGATATATATAATTGAAAATTCCACAGTAGGGGGGCCAGCTTATACAAATGAATTTTCTTTGCTTCTCTTATGCATTTTTTCCTTTTGCCTGAACATTCCCCCCAAGAAAAAGGCAGAAAATTTGTCATTCCAGGGGAGCGTATACTGTATGAACCACAGGCTGCTCATTCAGAGCAATGATGTCAGAATAACATCTTTCCCCCCCACTAAGAAATAGACAGCTTTGAACTGAGCCTTTATTAGCTGTTTTCAGTCAGTAGCGAATTAAAAAAACCCAAAACCAAAAAACCCACAACACAACAAAAAGAACTCCAAACCAACGCAGCCTTGGATGATCTATATCAGTTTGCAGAACATGAAATGTAAAACTCCGAGAGGAGAGGTCACCTTTTTTTTCTATTGACATGAAGACGGCTTTTTTTAGGTGCTGGGGGAAGAGTTCTGAGTTATAATAGAGCATTACATCATCAAGTATTATGGGAAGAAGGGGATTTCTTTTGAGTGAAGCCTGATTATCAAAGGCTATAATTAAATTTGGGCTAAAAATGCCCAAGTGCTTATGAGTTTGTGGAAACTATGCACAGAGCAGCTTTCCACTGAATTAATCAGCTTGCAAGTTTTCATTATTCTGGAGCTTCTCTTTTTAAACTGTAAGCTCACAATCACAGCTTTTTTTTTTTTTTTTATCAACAAACTCTTCTAAAATTTAATTGGACAAACCTTAACTG
The DNA here is from genome assembly GCA_013398855.1 of Mohoua ochrocephala. NCBI lineage: Eukaryota > Metazoa > Chordata > Aves > Passeriformes > Acanthizidae > Mohoua > Mohoua ochrocephala. The sequence goes on along the minus strand of VZTA01027901.1, from coordinate 12,671 downwards.
ATTTTTTCCCCTTAAAGAGAGAGAATGTTAAGGCTGGAGCTTGTTAATTAAGTTCTTTAAGTGCCCCCAGCTGTGCAATAAATTTTCAAAGCTCCACCACTGCATTTTTTTAAATGTTTGCTCCCATGTTTTTTAGTTAAAATATTTTTTTAAAAAGAAAAAGAACAAGCAAAAATAACAGAAGACTTCGGAAAATTCCTATACATATGGATGATCCCGGATGTTGAAAACTGAACTATTAGCAAACTGCAGCTGATTAGAATGTAGCTGCAACTACAGGAATGTTTTCAAGGACTGCAGTTAATTAATTTCTTCTAAAATAACTTAGCACCTCTTTTTATTTTTTTTTTTTTTAAAGAAGGCTCTGTGTTAGATGTGAATAATTTGAAGTATCCCACATAATTGTTCCACAACAAAATGCTGCTATCTAACATCAGTGAAATGTTTTCTGAAACATTATGCAGAAACTTCCACTAATTCAAGGACCATATGCTTGGCAGGATAAGTCAACATAGTTCTATTATCTTAAAAAATATCAGTGGCCAGGGTTCAAATCTGCAGGCCTCACAATGAGAGGATGAAGGTGACATGAAAACTTGTGTCTTAAAATAAGGTCACCTAAATATATATTTTCACGATTTATTAGCTAACTATATATGTTTAACTTCTTAATGTACCAAAATATTCAACACCAAATTCTCCTCTACACACACACACACAAAAAAAAAAAAAGATTAGATATATACCTGCCAGGGAAAATTTATTGAACATGCTGATCATTGTACTTACAAGTAACAAACTTTTGGCAGCTTGGGGCAGCTCAGAAAGTTTGTTTCTGAAGTACAGAAATAGTATTTATACGATCCAAGACTTGAAAAATTGTTGTCTTTTTTCTTTGCACGTACCAAATCACTAATGGTCTAATGGGAGATCATTGTGTTCTCCCTGATGAAGAGTTGATCCTGGAGAAGCCCAGTACTGACTTTTACTCATTTTAGTAGCCAAATTCACTCCATCTTATCCCAATGTTCATTGTTCTGGAAGTCTGACACATCCTAACTGGCCTTGAAAAGGCTGAAGAATGCCAATGAAGACAGCAGCCTCACAGGCCAGTGACAAAACATGAGACAATACTTTGCCAGCTCTATAAAAGCCAAATATGTCAAAAAACCACTTTTGCAACTGTTTGTCTCAGGTGAGGCCCCTGACTGCCGAGTTTACCAAACCTGTAATCTCCAGACTGAGTAAAGTTTGAGACGTGGTGAGGCCAGGCCACCTCACCAAATGGAGGATGTTCCTCCAGCTTTTCTATTCACACACCACTGTCAAAGCTGTGACAGAGGTGTCCTGCCCTGGGCAGCACAGGAGGGGGTGAACTGACCTGAGCTCACACATCCTCCCAGCACTAAGGTCTTGGTAGGGCGAACCGAGCAGGGGGAGTTTTGCCTTCTCCTTTTAGGTTTGTAGTGTCAGGCGCACCCTAGGCCTAAGAGCTAGCCAAGTTAAGAGCTTCTGTTTTGATGTACTTTTACCCAAAATTTCATATTACCATTACAGAGCCAGAGGTTGTGCTAAAAACTTGGAATGAAATCACTGAGCACCTGAAATCTCAATCAGTCTTCTGGAGATCTGCTGGTAATTACTGGCAGAAGCATCTTCGAATGTGTTTGGCTATTAGGAATTTTCTGACTGATCCCAACACACCCGTGGATCCTACTGACTGTGTGACTAGAACCAACTACTGTAACAATACATTTCTCAACCTACAGTATCCATCACATTCCAGAAGAGAAAATGAATATTCAGTTAAAATCCTTACTTGTTTGTTCATTATTTCAAGCTGTTTCTTCAGCTCGTAAGACAACTTTTTTCATTAGCAAAAATACAATCAGGCACACACAAAGAAATGGACTCATTTTGGAAATGCCTTTTGAAAACCAAAAAATAACAACTACATTTTTCCTTTTGTTACAGCAGCTGCCTCAGGTGTTCGCTTTCTTGCAACCAATATAATTTATCAGATATTCTAAAAATCTATACTTAAGAAGTTAAATGAATGCGCATTCTACTGTATTATTTTTCTTAAAGAATTAAGGGGTTTATTTTATCTTAAAAGATTCTTGGCTGCATTTCCATGGTGCACAATGACACATTTGGTTCTTTGTGTTTCTAACTAAGTAATGACATAGTTCCTCTAAACCATGAAAAAGGTTGCGTTTGACCAAACAAGAAAGGATGAACTTCTTGGAAATTCTATTGACTGGATCTTGAATTAGACCCAGAACACTGGGACGAATCCTTTCTCCCTGCAGACCCCTGCTAAACCTGGCTATAGCTGCAGTGGCACTGCATTGTTTCCTCCTTATTCACTGGGTACAGTAGTATCAACACAAACTGTACTCAACTGCTGAAAGCTTGATTCTCAAACATATGGATATGTTGAAAATTAAATTGCAGGGTTTATTTGAATTTATAGACAGCTCGGTGAATGTATTTTTGAGATACAGTCTCCGTCAAGGAGATAGATGTCACCTGCCATGAGGAACATGATTGTATAATGTTAAAATGCCACATTCTCTTTGTAGGTAATTCTATTCAATTGCTTCCTGCAAAGATTTGGGTAATGAACACTTGAGCATCTGTGGTGTGGCTTTTTTTTTTTTCCTTTTCCTACTCCCCTCCTCCCCCTTCTCAGAATCTTTCTCTGGATTTGTATTTCTTTACTGAATATAAAGCTGCCCAGATTCTTTTTATGAAGTCCCCTTTTGCATTATATTACTGTGGTGCTTCTACTCTTTTATTAAGATCCCTACCACTTCTAAACAGGGAAAACGTTGCAGGACAGAGTAAAGAAGACCCCTGTGAAATTACCGAACCTGTGAGGCAAATTATCCTCTGGAGTCAGCCAACACTGTGGGAAAGGTTCAACACCCTTTCAGTAAAAGAGTTGCATTATTAGTTGTTTAGATCCAAAGATTTCTTTTTTTTCTTTCTAATCATCTAGTCAATTGCAATTGCCACTTCATCGGACAACTTAAATCCCAGCAATATTTCTCATATCTAACTCTTTTTCTAAAGAATGGCATCTGGTCTGAAATACTGGGTTCTGTCATAGCAAACACAACTAAACAGCTTGCAGGAAATAATTTAGTACACACAACTCTTCCCTCCACCTGTAATTTGTTTTGCTGCTTTTACCCATTCTCTGATTATTTAGATTTTTAAAACACTTTGACAAATTTATTCTATTTGGACACAGTCTGTAATCCTCAACTAACTGTTATTTACTATTCGGAATTTTATTTACTCAGATTACCAACTCACAAACAGAATGCTAAACCAAATTCTACTTGTCTTTGCTGTAAACTGAAAACATATCACGCCAATACCTAATTATTCATACCACAATCAAAAGTAAATAATTATACCAAACATTTAAGTTCAACCAAAACAAATACCAAATAAACACCAAAATAACACAAGTCATCTGATATCCTTTTCTTCTCCAACAGGCTCTCAGGCTGGATTAGAAAATGCTGATGAGAATAATTAAAAAGTACTGACAAACTAGAGTGCAAGATTACTCTACTTGATGTAGAGCTCAAAATAGAAAGAGGAAAGTATTTTCAGTGCATTCACAGAAGACCATTTTCACGATTCTTTTACTTGCAGCAAGGTCTAAGGAAAGAAAGCAAGGCCTTTTAAGAAGATCAAATACCCCGAAACCTTGTTAAAAGACTGGGGTAAAGACAACTTTAAGAAGTCAGAGATCAGAGATTTGATTTTCTGATGGAAAAAAACACATATAAAGGATGACTTCTTTTTTGTTTTTAAGAGTGAGGCATCTGCTTTCTGTGGGATTCCCTCTGAAGACAGATGATATTTGGCTTGATAATTTATGAAGGCTCATCTTGTTTCCAAATCACCTTTAGAGATTTCTGACAGGAAATACAGCACAATATCACTGAAACATACTTCGTTGTTAAAACCCGAATGCCTTTACACCCCTGCATGACAAACTAAACAAAACAAACATCCACAGGTAACAATTACACAATATAGTGCAGCAGTAGGTACATAATTACCACAGTGACACTAATTTTTTCTGTCAGTAACTTTAGAAAAAGGAGGATCGGATATTTTCTTTTTCTGGGATTGCAGACTGCTACACTGACTGCTCCAAAGGAAACCTTTGGGTTTATCTTCATCTAAATAAACTGCCTGTATTACTTCCATCTACTTAGTGTCGGTTCACAAAGGAGAGATCTCTGCTCTAGAGAGAAGATTTGAATCTTGTTCACGACAAGAACAGAGGAAGAAACAAGGAAGTAAGTATATTTCTGAGATACAACTAAAAAACAACTTCTATTTTAAAACTGCAGTAAAATAGATTTTTAAAATCCCAAATATTTGATTTTGCACTGTGAATAGTAAATAATTGTGCAATACTAAGTTACCCTTGTAACCCTGACTCTTTTTCTATATGAATCTCACATGTGCATACCGTTTTTTTCCCAGGCAATTAAGTAGAGGCAGCACAGTAAAGAGTAAATTCTCTTTCCTAGCTTCTGAAAGCTCATTTTGGTAATGCTATATACCTTTTACACAGGTGTACAGGTTGGAACACTTAAAAGAGATTAAATATTTCTCCTCCTCTCATGATTTACAGCTTCTGAAATTACTGTCAGTCTCTAACAACACTCCCAGTTTTTAGATGGCAACAGAGCAAAGTAACAGTGAACGCTGAAGTGATCAAATCTCTTAGAAAATGGACATAATAAACACAAAATCAAACCTCTTTCTTACCTCCACCCTCAATGCCCCGTTCCTCAAACCCCTTACAAAGAGAAACGAAACCCAAAGCAGTAGCAGGAGGATAGCAGCCAGATACCAGACCCGAATATGGGAATGAACTAAACTGCAAAGTACAAATTTCTTTAAAAGACATTCTAAGATGGGAAGGACATTACAAAGATATAAAAATAAATAAAGTGGCATGAAAAGCTTCCCAAGATTATGGTAGATGATTCTGGCCCCGAACACGCTGATATTCCACAGTTCAGCATGTTTTTCATCGGAACACATGAGCTGTGCCAGCATCCACCAAAACCGAGAAACTGCAATGAAGCAGGAGTCAGTCAGTGCCACCTCTAGAATGGGAGAAAATGGGCTGGGGAGATGTGATACACAAGGTACATCAGGAAACCTTCTTCCACCCCACTGGTTAATTTTTACTAGCAAATCTCTTGAAAAGCACCGTACTGTATCAAGGGCCTTGATGTTTTTAAAACAAAGAATTTATGGGCACTAGAAATGTAACCTACCTTCCTTTGTTCACTGAAATACATCATCATTTTGTGTCTTGTGGTAGCAAAAGTAATTTAGAGGATGCTGACAGAAATAATATATATATCATTAAATCTGTCCATTAATACACTTGTGGTATTATAAACATAGCAGTTTGTGGATGACAGAATCTAAAACCAACTCATTTGTTTGTGTCAGTATTAAAATGTAACACATTTTCTTTTCAGATTCAAGCCAAGTGAGGAGAGCCTTCTGAGCAGAAAGTTATCTCTAAACAAGGCACAAGGAACTCAGAGATTAAAATGTAACCTTTGAACATCATTTCCAATTTGCTGCAGCCCTCAGATGTATTGAGAACAATGGTCTCAGCTCAGGTCTGAGATCAAGTTGCTCACAAACAATGCTCATTATCATAAATAACATTACTACTTGCAGGGGAGTTATAAGCTGTAAACCCAAGGCTTTTAGAGGCCTAGTCTGACATAATCAGACAATGGAATTATTAACATCTATTTCTTATAAAGAAATCTAAGCTGATTTATCAGAATGGTAATACCAAAATGAATACTGAGCTATGCAGGATCCATACAAATAATTCTCAAGACTTTCTACCTGGACAACTTAATACTGCATGAGGCACACACTAGTACCCTTCCATTCATACATCAAACATCAGTGTCTCTTTAGGTACAGATGAAGGACAAGAGTAAAGTTACAGGAAAAAGGTAACTTTTGCTACTAGACTGAACATGCACAGTTTTGCCAAGAAGGAAGTGATCATGGGGCATCTCAAAGGTTAAGCACCCCTGCAGGACTTTACCCTAAGACAGAGCAGCATCACACAAATGGCTGGTTACAAGTAGGACAGGGCATATGAAGCTACCACTGGTCTCCTGAGATCCAAAGTCTATTATTACTGATAGATATTTTTAGAATGTCATAACATATAGAATCTATAGTACATAGCAAACATAGCAGCAAAACCTGTCAGGAGAGGAATCAAACATACAACATTATTAATATAAACGTGTCTGGAAAAAGTCTTCCATCACCTCCTTGGGGAAAACACTGGTAAAGTCTGTGTGCTTTCTAAAACTTTCCAACTATAAAAGAAAAAATTACTAAGTCACAAATGTGGCAAGCCCAGCATAAATAATCCCTAAGAATTCTACAGAAAACAATAATACATCATGCCTGGAAACATCACTGGATTTCACAATGGGTATACATACATTGCCTACAAAGTGGGAGCAAACTTCCCCCTTTTTCTGTCTCCTTTGTTTTATGTCTCAATGTGCATGCCCAGAGAAGGGCAACGGAGCTGGGGAAGGGTTTATTTGTATTCTACTACAGTAAAAAGGGGTCTTTTGAAATATTCTAATGGTTGCACTGAATGTCTGAATTATCAGTTATGGGAATGAACCTCTTTAATAAGGTCTAAGATGCTGCTATAGCTTCCCACACAATGCTAGGGCATACAAGGCAGCTCTAAGCAAGCCCTTTGAACAACAGTCCACATTAAGGTAATTTATTTCATTAGCATGACTTCAGTTAGCTCGTTTTCACTGGACATTTTTTTACTTTTCCGGGGTCAACAAATGAGCATTAGGACTTTTGTCTAATTTTTAATACAAGAAAAAAAATCTTAACCTCAGAAATACTACATCAGAGCAAGAGTGCCTGTGCCAGCAAATCTCTGAGAGCAAGTGGAGTAATAAGCATAATAAGTTCAATACAAGTAGTATCATTAAAAAGGAGCAGAGGCACAGCATTGACTAATGCAGGTGTTATGCCTTTACCAAGGTTACTGGCAGAGCGCAATGATAAAGCAGCCAAACCATTCAATGTGACAGGATTTGTGCTAAGATCTCCTGCAGAGATCTGGAAGAACAGCTGATACATAACACGAAGACAACTGCTGTGCTTTTCTTGCTTCTGCACATGCTCCAGCACTGGAATTTGAATGGCTGAAGAGATTAATTCAGACAGTAAGGAATTCCCCAGAAAACTGAGCAATAAATGTTCAACAGGCACTTTACTGTTCAAATATTTTGTGCCCACTGCAAAAGATGCTAATGAAGTTGTTGACAGTCTTCTCATTTATGCTAGTGAAGTGAAATATCCACAATATCTGGTGAAGCACCACATGCCATTTCCTAGTGATGAAAGGACTTGAAAAATAACTGCTGATCAGCAGCAACACTTTTATGGGAGAAGATCTACTGAAGAAGCAGGGCCACAACCTGGGGTAACATAGCCAGGGTAGCTGAAAACTGCCCAAGCTTTTTGTTTCCCTGAAATGGTGTCACTATCAGATCTGACTACAGGACGACCAGCACTGCTTGTGACCGGTGTCCAAGTATCACACATGCTGCTTTGAACAGCTCCATAGAAAAACAATTGTTTCCTGGTTCCCACTTTTATTGTATGTGCACAAACGCATGTACCGAACAGCAGGGATGCTTCCTGCATCGCAAGAGCCAGGTCATGTTCTTTTTCTGCCTGATTCAAGCGGAGATTTTCATCTCTGATCGCCCTATCTAAAGCAGAGTAGAGATGTGAACATCCTTCTGCATCCTAGAGCAATTTCTAAATTATTTCACACATAAAAGCATCAGACATTTTCTGTTCATCCTCTGCTTCATGAAGCTAATTAGAAAGAAATCATTTTACTGTAGTATGTTAAGCTGCAGTTAAAGTTTCCTTACCTGTGCAGTACTGAAATCTGTCTGCAATTCCAATTCTATTTTAATTCTTTTTTTTTTTTTTTTTTTGTTTTACATTTAGAAAGTTAAAGTCTACTGTCAAAACCTCATCTTGATTAGCTGGATTTTCAGAATTTTGTTCGGGACTTCCTGAGAGATCTACTTGAACAACAGCATCCATCTCCACAACGTGTATGAAAAAACTCCCTAACAAATTTAAATTACTCCTAACTAATATATGATAACAGATATGCACAAAAACCACAGATTTGATTCAGCTGCTGAGCATTAGCTAGATTACTATTCATGATTACCACCTTACAAATATCTGGTTTCCAACAAAAGAAAAAAAAAATAGGCATTTATTTCACATTTCTAAGACATTCACTCCTCCAATAATAGAGCGAGAAATCTGGGCTAACAAGGGAAAGTTTATTTAACCTTATTTCTATTCCTCTACAACTCTATTTCTGGAGACCAGTCATCACAAGTTGCAACTCAGCAAAAATTTAATCAGGCAAAATGGTCAAGGCAGAGGGGATACTGATGTGAGCTAGTATTGAGGACTGGCCAGCTCTGCTCCCAAGAAACTTATCCCAGTGCACACATTCTCTGACTGGCTAATAACAGCAGAGCTGTAAAAGGCACTGTTACACCAAGCTCATATGTGGAATTACTGCACTTGTATGCTGTATTACTGCAGGCCTCCCGGAGAATGAGGCTTGCCAAAACCAGAGTGGTTTATCTGGAAACAGGACTGGCTTTTCTAATAGCCTATAAACAAAACATCAGTGTGACTCAGGAATAAATGTACAGCATGCAGTTTCTCTTTCTGAACTCAGATTTGGTTTCAAACTGAATTCTTTACTATGCTTATATACGAGTATATAAACATATTTCTATATACATGTATAAATATACACGTCATACCAAGAAAAAGTAGACTCTTACACAGATTTATGAAATTATTTTGCCATTTTATCAGAAGAACATGGCCGAAATTCTATTCTCACTGCCTGTAACACACTCCATCAGCCTTGATATTAGGCATCTTGGTCATTTTCTCATTGTCTAATTTACAAAGCAAAAAATCCTTTTTGCCATTCCCCCCCTCCAAAAAGGGGACTTTTCCCCCTTGTGATCAATTTCATGCCATTTACTTTAAACAGAGATATCAAATTGTTAAACATTTTAACCACAGTATGTCCTGGTAATTCAATCCTTTGGATTTGCTTGGGTGTCCCAAAGTGTTTTGAGTTCAAACAGCAGAAAGAAACTGCAGCGCTGGTCAGTCCCCTCTTAAATCTTCTTATGGATTTCATTTGCTGTGTGGCCTGAGAGAGGTCAAAAGGTTTTCTCACAGAAGTAGAATTTGAGAAATAATCACCTTATAGACCCACTAAATCAATCATAATTAATGCACTTGCCTAGTTCTGTCAGAGAATTGCTGCTAGAGGGCAAAATAAAGAGGCCCCTTCTAATACAATTTGAAAAGAGATCAGATCTGTCATTTCATCTAATAATTGAGCCAAATGAGAAAAGAGAAGGGTCAGAGTTCATCTGGTGACCTTATGTAAACCCAATAATACATAATTCATTTTCATTTTATGGAATTTATAAGATGCTGTAAACTGTCAAGATACAGACTCATCTGCTTCGGCTTCCAACAAAACCTTCCTGCTCATCACGCAACACACGCTGAGCTGCCAAAACTTTTAAGTGGTATATTCTGGCAGAATAATCCAAAAGCCTTCAACAAGGACTGGTATTTAATTCATTCTTCCAAGCGTGTGAAGTTAATAACTGAATAAATCACTCGCAGCTCTTTCTGAATGATATAAAACCTGTAATTTATTTACTGAGTGTTACAAATACAGTTAAAACATGTTTTCATGCAAAATGGTTTCTTTTCTTTTTTATTATTGTTATAAAACATTTTTTTTGGTGAACATAGAACATAAATATATATGGCCTCAGAATAGAATACTTCATTCCAAGTCTTAACTGACCATATTCAGTAGAATTCATTTCCATTATTAACTACACACTAAAAGTAATCTGAAGACCTATTAAGGAAATATTTCTCTAGTAGCAAGGTTGCTCTTAAAGCCGAATATTAATTGAAAATATCAGAGAGTTACCTTTCCAGTCTGACTTAGCCTTTTTAGTTCCTGTGCTGGGCTACATTCTTTACTTACTCACACTGCCACAACCAAGTTAGAGCTCTATCTAAGTAATAAAGGTGAATTGATGCTTTATGAGTTATTCCTCAGTGCTTTGTCTCCTTTACTGTCAATACAACCAACACGTACCAGAGCATCTGGGCGTTGATGACAGAATTTCCTAAGGCAAGTCTGGCCTTCTGGGGAGAAGAAATTTTTTTATTGAACCAGCCAACATATAAGTGGAGGGGAATCAGCAGAGATGCTTCTGACTAATTCTTAAGTTTGAAACAGAAGCAACAAACTTGGGAAGAATATGAAAGCTGAGAATAAGTCTAAGTAGATATGCTCATCATTAAAAAAAGGTACTATGATCCAGCACAAAACTTGATTTAGTGATGTCCTTGGACCATCACAGCTAGGACAGCAGTAACATTATGAAAGTTTATAAAACACTTCCAATACTTGGTTTATTTAGAGATGAGGGAGTTTCATACTGCTTTTTGTGCCATTTGTGAAATACTCAGGGCTGCAGATAGGAAAAAATGTTAAATAACTGGACCAAGATATTCTAGACTATATTGTCCAGTACAAATCCTGCTGAATAGAAACTTTATGAAAGATACTGCACCGTCTGCTTGATGTTTCACTGGCTCAACACACTTGAGCTTCAAACTCCTGCCCCACATTGAACGGGTTTGTAAAGCTGAGAATACAAAGCAGCCACAAAGGAGAACAGATGATTCTCCTTGACATAATGCATTTCTGTACTAATTATTTCCAAGGCCTAGTAGAAAGCTGGGTTAGAAAGTACTGAGCAGACTTCATGCCATGGTCAGGAAAAACCATACAGCGCTCTGACAGGTTCCCAGCGTACTGAGCCAGTGTAACTTAGAGCTGTCCTGGATTACTGCAGTCTGTTGTGTTATCCGGCCAGTCAGGGTCATGGAAGCACAGATTTGTATTAAGTCCTCTTTCTTCTCAGCTGCAGCAGGCTGAGGACTGAGTCTTTTTCCTTCTGTAATACAACTCCACAGAGATCACTTTAACAATTAAGAGAGAAAAATAAAATTCCATACTAAACTACCACATGGTGTCATGTTTCCAGTTAAATGGAAAATATATGAAACAGCTACTCATCAGCAGCACTGATAGCAACACTGCCCTGCTGCCCTACCATGAATGCTTGATTTTTGAACAGCTTCACCAAGGATCATATTCTGTAATATTTATAGAGAAGAAAACAAAGGCACAGAAATAACAGGTTGTTTTACATCAAACACTAAAACTGAAACCAAATCTTGTGTTCTTTGTGCCGTGTACCTTACCAGCAACCTTTCCCTTGTAACTTTGACCTCATATAGCAAGCCATCAAACATACATTACTCGCTATTTAATGGCAAAAGTCGATTTGTATACATAAAACCTGCAAGAAATAAGTATGTCACTCTCAAGTTACCCTTTATCTATTTACCCTTTTTTAGTTTGAAATGACAACATCCTTGTATTTGTCATATTGTTAAAATCTGACCTTTGATCCTAAGGGTCATTGCACTCCCTGAGGTCATCTGCCCATCTGATTAACACATTCCATAATTTTGGAGGTGGCCAGTTTAGTGGTCTACACCATTAATCATGGCACTAGAAGCAGCATGAAAAAACCACTAAGGTTATCAAATCCCCACAGGAGATTAGGAAGTTAGATAAGCACATGAAGTTTAACAAACAAAAAGTACATGGACAAACCAAAAGGCATTCAAGGCCTGAAACCTGACACAAGCAAAGCAGCATGAGAAAAACAAACATCAGGGACTTTTCTTACTCCTAGTTTTTCTCTTAGTAGATTTCATAAAGCTCTGATATTTCCTTTTGTAGGTAACACGCATTTTAGGTCAGAGGAAAATGTGAAATTATTTTAACACTATCCAAACTCACAGTACCACACAGAGATCAGACACAACTCACATCAGAGGAGTCACCAGCATGGGATACCACTGACAGAACAGCATCAAACAACCATCAGCATGTGCAGTTATCAAGAAAATGATTAGGAGTGTTGAAGCTTGGTCAGCTTGTGAATTAGTTGCTAAGAGGAAAAGATGCATTTCTCATTACGGGCCTTTTTATATTGTCTATTACAGAGCAAATAAAAATAATAATACAGGCAAAAATAAACTAGAAACAGCCTCGTATAATAGGATATTATCCTGAGAATAAGTAAAGTTTTGAATCTGGCCACTTTGCTGCCTAGGAGAGTTGGTCAGCATTTTCAACTCTTCCCTGGTCTTCCCTTCACACATTTTTAGACAGCAAGAGCTGGCACCTGGTTACTGTATGTCCATTTGCTATCAAAGTGAGATCTTGCTTGACATCTTGAACAAATACAGTGGCTGGATTTGAAGAGAGACCGTGGCAACTGCCTCATATGGTTGCTCTCTCTTTGCATTTCTTAGTCTAATATAAAAATGAAATTCCCATCCTAGTTCCTAGAATAGCC
>VZTA01027900.1:49297-107047 GCA_013398855.1 Mohoua ochrocephala | reverse complement strand
AAAGCTAAAATCCTACGGCATCACTAGCAAAAGAGGAACTTACACAATAAGTTAACTACGTTTACATGGCAAAACGATTATGCTGTTGAAGTTGTTGCAGAGACACTGGATATCAGAATGAAAAAGCTGAGATATGACTAAAAAGCCTAGAAATAGCCACTGTGTAATTTTCAAAACTTTTTTTTCTCATTCAGAAAAAGTTATACCTCTAGGTACACTGCAGCTTAGAGAGCCATAAGGACTGTAAGTTGATCCAAAATAAATATTAAATAAAAAGGCATTAGAAATGGTGTATGAGATGTGTCACCATCAGAAGCAATGGAGCTACATTCATTTTTACCAGCTCTGAATTCGGTAATTTGCATTTAGAAAGAACACTTGTTCCTTTTTATTTCTTGTAAGAAGAATGCTTAGAAAGACATGATTCATGTTCCACATGTCTAGGTATAATAAATGTGCATAAGCTCATGAACTCACATTAATTACATTAATTTTAATCCTTGAAAAACAGGTCGTAAGACATGGTTTTCCACTATTGCTAAAAACAGTTTCTTGCAACAGCTCTTTAATGAAATTTTCTTCTGCCAAGTGCAAAAGTAATCAAGCTACAAGCCAGTGATGTTCAGAAGCATCATTAGAAAGTTATAAAAATTTGCATGTAAATGAGCATCTTCAGGATCTTACTACGTTCTCAAAAAAACCCAGCTAGCCATGTAGCAATCTGCAAATAACATGTTTCTAAAGGCCACATAAACACTGAAGAATGACAGTTTAGATACAAAACTAGAACAATAAGGATTGACAAAGCACTAATTTATCCATCTGTGTTTACCATTACAGAGGTGAAAACCACAGCTGAGAATCAAGCTTTTAACATAAACCAATCACAATCAGAATAAAACATAACTGAAAAATGCAGCTCAGGGATTTTACAAAAAATGGAACTTCATAGCAGATATTAATCCATTAAGAAGATTACAGGTTCCAGGCCATAACCTGTGGACAACCAAAAACCTGTAGAGTATTGCTTTTTAGCCCTTAAGAAAGACAGTACCTCTTTGATCCAGAAAATTAAATCAAACTTTTTTTTTTTTTTTTTTAAAAGACATTTATTTTAAAAATCACTTTCCTGCAGCAATGTTATTTCATATCGAATGGGAAAGGAAGAGAGGAAGAAAAGAGGTTAACATAGGAGAAATTTGCTATGCACAACACTGACTAGGTTTGAGAACACACAAACATGTCTGCTGACATGCGACACCGTACCTGGCGACGTGGGAAATGGCCTTCACATGGTGGTAACGATTACACAGACTGTAATCAAGAATGCAATGCGTGACAATGGATGGATGGAAGGTAAAAGAAAGAAAAAAAAGAGAGAAGGAATGAGAATGACATTCAAACACATGTAACACAAATGAACAACGAGAAAACTTCATGGACATACGGAAGTACCCCCTTCGACTCACTTCAGATCTCTAAACAGATCATCTTTACAGACTTCACCCTGGTTTTTGCTTACTTTCTGCTTGTAGCTGCAGTAAAGAAAGACTGGTCCTCTCTGAGTATAACATTTCAGTTGATATTACCCTCCATTATTAGAGTATTACAGACTGTGGAAACAAGTCCCACCACTGTCACCAGAGTGCAATCGGGTTTTTGTTGTTGAGCACCTTGACCTTACATGTTACATCGGGTTATGAACACACAGAGCGAGGTGTTTAACATCTTTTCAACTGCTGGAGAAAAATCTTGGTTAAATTAACAAAAGAAGAAGCATTTAAAATTTATCTTGATATATTCCAGAGAGGGTTAGAGGATTATAAAGAAGGTTATAAATATACATATAAAAATATGTAACAACCACCTCCACTAAAACTTCACCCTGGGACTGCATCTTCTGTTTTTTATATATCCACAAGAAGAAACAAACGGGGAGGTAAGAGAAGTACAGATCCCACCAAGCTCTGACTCTCTGGTTCAGCAGGGTACCCATGGGGAGCTAACCAGTGTGGTGTGATCCATCTGCTTTCAGAAAGCGAAATCCACACATTATTTGACTTTTTGTGAATTTGGTTCCCCGTAATTTTTTTTGGTGCTGAAACACCACTTAGGACATTCCTGTTTGTTCTTTCACGGATGTGCTTAGGCTCCCTCCTCCTGAACAAGGCCATCACTTAACAGAAGGGAAGGAATGTGCTGTGGTTTGAGGGAGCGTGGATGGATGGCAGCAAAAGGAGGGGACCTCTTTAGCCTCTGTTGGCAACAAAGCAAGGGCAACATTAAGCAGCAGCAAGACTGCTCACAATTCCCAAATTCAGCCTTTCAAGTAATACACGACCAGAAACATAAAACTACAGATAACCTTAGACTAATCTGTCATTTATATCTAGTGTTTTAATTACCTGGTTACACTAAAATCGGAATTACAAATTTATCACACGTTGGTCCACTAATGGAATAGATTCTATTGCAAGATGTAATCACTGCCGAAAGCCATTCACAGAAAGAGATACAAAAGAAATTGCTATAAAAGAATCTGCTGTTGTTACTTATTGTATCATTTGGGGTTTTTTTTCTTTAACAGTAAATATCCAGATCACCGACTGTGGGAGAAGGAAGGGGTAGCAGATTTAACTGCAATGCCCTCATAGACAGCGCTCAATATGAAAGAAACGGAGGGACTGCATTTCTGGATTCACCATTAGAAATAAGAAACACAGCTATAAGGACTGGGCTAACATTATGGGGGTTTGTCAATCAGAGTACAGGTTCATGAGAAATTAAAGATTTGGATTACTGAATCTTTGAATCTTTTGAAAAATCTTCTCTCATTCTGACAATATCAATTTATTAGAAGAAAATGGTACCTAAATTTAATAAGAATTTTCTAATAGATGTACAAAAAGTGAAAATTTATTGAATTGGCACTTCTTTTTTTACCAATATTATCTGTATGTCCTCTGCTAACATCACACTATTGTATGTGTAGACTAAACACATTGTATATATTATATATTTTGTGTGTACACAGATCATGCTCATTTTCTGAACACTACCTAACCATGACAATTTGGAAATAAATGCAAAACCTAGTACATGAGTCTTCTAAGATGACAAGCAAAAGAACAATTAATTAATTATTAACAATTGAACAAAGAACTGAGTTTGCATTCACCTTACGCTTTTTTTTTTTATTTATTTTTTAAACATCAAATTAAGTGCTTTTAGGGGTTTTGGTTTATATATTTGAGTAGTGTAATTTGAAAAGCATAACAAATGAATAAAACTGAGAAATCAAATACAACTGAAGCAACCACATAATGATGAAAAATAGCACAAATTTTTCCTCCTATTCAGTTGATTTATCTGAGAAGTCATTAATACTATATTTAAATTAATTTAAATTACCTTATAAATCAGCAATAATTAGATTATAAACTGAAATCCCATGTTTCAAAGCAAAATTTCTACATATCATGGAGCCAACTGATGGTTCAAAGTGAAACGTTGGAATCACTGCAGGCTGATTCTTTTATGCTACTGTTCTCCTTAGTGCACCATCACAGCTTTCAATTACCGAGAAAATACATCTAAAAATAAACCACAGAACTAAAACGTAAAAAGTTATGTTCTAAAGTCACATATAAATCAAAGAAGTGAAAGCCATTGTAATAACATACGAAGTTCAAGGCACCAGGATGAAACAGCAGTTGAATCCACTGATGCAGGCAGCAAAGTCACCGTGTTATCCCACCTCTTCCTAATATTTTCATTAAAATTGGGAAACTTTTCAGTAGTTTCAAATAGAGACTTTGCTAAAATTTTGATGGTAGGTCAGCAAAGCCATGATTAACTGATAGAGGTTAAACACCTTCTACTACTAATTGGATACCACTAAGATCTGAAGGAAGACTCAAAACAGATGGTGTTTAACCAAGTTGCCTGCAACTGAAACTAAAAATCATTGTCAAGAAATCTGCTGAGGACTGATAACAGAGGCGATCCCATGCCATGAATTAAAATAATCCTAAAAGCAAAAGACTACTACTTCCTGCTGAAGCCACCCAAAGCTTTGCCAAGGCTCACTCTGCTGCCTCAACCACTGGACTTCATTCCTGGAATTTCACAGGGAAATCCACTATCATTTAAATACACATCCCACTCCTAGGCTTTTGTTTCCACCTCACATTTTTATGCAATTCAATAAAAAAATTAGACTGGGGTATAATTTAGAGAAATGCCCATTAATTCCCCTACTCCTCCATCCTTTGCATGGTGATCTCTCATATTCCCACATAGATCTATCAGGACTTTAGACGGGGTGGGTTTTGTCTGCTGTTGAAATTCACTCAAAGAGCTGTTGTGCCACTTATCACTGAGTTTGGTAGTCCAGAGGAAGACCTGGGAGGCATTTTTTCCTCTTTCCCCACAGCCCTATGCTGTCTTGAGACAACCTGTTCTCACTGCTGATGTGGGAAGAGTTAGCAGCTCTAAGATTTAAAAGCAAACACTGACATGAAAGAGTACAAAATCCTAAGGTGGAAAAACCCCCTACAACTAAAAGAAAAACAGAACAACCAACTAAACTAAAAACAACCAAAAAAAACCCAAACTCAAAAAACCCAATATCCAGAGGATCAGGGTAGAGCTACCCAACAGCAGGATCAACGCCAGGTGCAACTGTGGGACATTTCCCCACCTGATTGGCCAACAGGGACTGAAAACAGGAGACTGGTTTCTCTGAGGGTTGGCTTTCAAATTTTGGTTGGTTGGTTGGGTTTTTTTTGTGATATACTTTCAGCTCATTCAGTGCATCAAGTGGCAATTTCTTTCAATAATTTCTTCTGAGTAAACTCTGTTCTTGCAAATGTCATTTCCCCTTCCTTTGCATTGATTCCCATGTGTTTGCCTACAGAGTTTATTCAGAATCCTTGTTACTACTGTCTCACACTGTGAACTGTTCCCAGCAGAAAACATAAAATCTGGTGGCCTCAAAAGTCTTGTTTCCTATTTTAGAAAGAATATTTGTTCTTTTCTGTATTTTTTTCATGCAATTTCCTTCATGAACATCATCAGTACTACATTTTTTGGTGGGTCCTAATTTGAAGGGTTCACAATTGTCTTATCTGTGTCTCTTTACTGGGGAAGAAAAATGTTTCTGTCTGGAAACATCCAATAACCACTTGGAAACTTTCCATAAGAATTGTTGCAAAATGAATGTTTATAAATACTTCCTTGATACAAATAGATTTCCTGACAGTTTATAATAAAACTCCAAATTGAAGACATAGCCCTAAGTAAATATCTAACATTTGGTAAAGCAGTTCATATTATCTCTCCAGTAGAGCATGTCTAATAAGTCTTTTGGCATGAAAGGGAATAGTTACAATTAATTATTCCTATGATGGTTAACCAGCATGCAAGCACATTTAATCTTTCATCAACAAATTTTATACGGCACTGTAAGAGAGAGAGAGAGAGAGAGAGATATTTATAGGAAGACTGGAAAAAGACTCACTTTAGTAAATTTTCATGGGGGTTAATTCCACATGTAGCAACAGCAAAGAAACTGGAGGTTAAGGAAGGGATTTGTGAGTTTGGCCTCGATGGAAGTTTTGAATGCTTGAGAGTGACAGGACACAATTTAACAGGAGCAGGCTCGCAAGGATTTGTATTCAACCTTGAAACTGAGAATGAGACTTTTACATTTAATTCTCAAAGCAAGGGATCAAAGAGTCCAGCGCAATAACTCCTCACATAAATCATGCTCGAGTACCTCACTCTATAAGTAGACATACTGATTTTAATTAATCAATCCATTTATTTCAAGTCATTTTACTGAGTAGAAAAAAATCCTCCTTTCCAAACTCACTGAGTTCCGACTTTAATTTGCTTTTTTTTTTCAGAGAAGTAGGAGCACTTTGGGCATCAGAGATTCATGATACCCTTCAGCTAGGCACAGTCTTGTCCTTGGCGAAACACAACAGCAAACCGACTCTCCGGCAAAACAAGAGTTGGGTGCCAGGTATTGTCAATAAATGGCAAGAGAAGAATACAAATATTGTCCTCTACACACTATTTTGGCCAGTGCCCGGATCTCACATCTTCTGCAAGGCCCTGTTGGAAGCCACTGAGTATTCTGACATTGATGAGCTGAAACCATACCTGAAACTTAGTTTGCTTAACAGCTTTATCAGTGCTACTCTGGGGTTTTTCTGGGCAAAGAACAAACTTCTTTCATTTCCTCCTGAAACATCAAGGCTGCTACCCAAATTCATTGGTACAAGGCTGCAGCTATTCACGAGGATGAATTAGTTTTAAACAGACTTTTATAGGGATTTCATTTCATCAGAATTATCCCCTGCACCCACTTAACAGTAGTACATGCTTTTTCAATTGAAATATTGTATCACTTCTCACCATATAAAACCTAAACTCGACAGCAGCATAATTGCAAAATGGTATCTAATATTTCATGTTCCGCCAACCCAGAGGACAGACATGTAGAATCTTATCTATCACTGGTCCATCCCAAACTGTTACTGTTATAATTTGAAAGAAAAAAAAGAAGTTATACCATCAAAAATAAGACTGACTGAAGAAAAGAGGGCTAAGAAAATTGCCATTATGATTCTGTATGGAGCACAGCATACGCCAAAACCTCCTTACATCGAATGGGATTTGAATACCATTTCCTGCAGAAGCTCAGAATTTTATGGTGTGGCTAGACACTCATCAGTGTTAATTAAAGCAAATTCTTTACAATGTTCAGCAATAAAAACATGTGGAAAATCATTAAAGATGCAGTTAGGTAGCCTCAATACCCTAAGCTAGAGCAGCAGTTGCAAACTTAATATACTTGTGTCTCGTACTAAGCTACTCAGGGGAGAAAGGGAAATCTGGAGGACAACAGATCTCTTCCAGCTCCCACACTGGTGTGGACCTAGCGCAGATCTACTTATGAGAAACCTGAGCTTTTTTAATACACTCCAGAAGTTCATTAGAGCTTGTTGATCATTAGTTGACCCCGTGTAAATATATAAAAAGAAACCAACTCTGCGTCATAGAAAAATGATCTCATGTAATGGAAACACATTAAAAAAAATAAAATGGTGGTGGTGAGAATGAGGACAATAGAAAAATATCAAAACTCCTCAATGAGTATAGTGGGTATAGGATACTCCAACACATCAGTCTGAACAAATGTGTGAACTTCTGAGAGATGACTTCAGTTCAAGCAAGGGACATTCGCCTTCTCCATACACTCAACGCCTTGAAGAACTGGTCCTCGAGGGACTTTTGTTTGTTTGCTCTACAGAAGAATCCTAATTGGGAGTGAATGACAAACTGGGGGCACAAGGGATCCTAACGGGTGAATTTTCTACATTTGACTTGTACAATGTGTCTAAACATGCAGCTTGCAGCAATTATTTCATCAGCTCTAGTACAAGTTTTTTTTTTTTTTTTTTTTTTTTGCAGTGCTAATGAGTTGAGTGGATGTAAATAAGAAGATATTGCCTAGAAATAAAATGTGTCTTATGTTTCTCTCTGAGGGTACCAAGCAGATAAAAAAAAAACCCCAACAAAACAACAAAAAACACACAGTCTTGCTCGGAACATTTAGCTTAATTTATGTAATTCCTACTGGAAAGCTTTCCCCTTCCCATACCAATTCATCTTTGCTATAGATTAAAGTCCTACTTATGATTTTTAAGTTAGGAAAATTTGTCAGGATTTTTTGATATTGTATTGGTCATTGATCTTGCATTGATCATTTAGAATAAGGATGGTTATGCATAACTTACATAGTTCTGTGTTCTTTAATTGTATGGAAAAAAGAGAACAATAATATCAGAAAGAAAAGCAAGAGTGGTTAACTGGCAAAAGTGAAAAGATTTCTTTTTGCAGATATCTTCCAGAAGATCATAAAACAGCATAAGACTGAATACTATTATTCAATTGCAAGACGGAAGTGTCATGTATATATAGTTTAAATAATTCCATAATTGCTGTAACATTTCAATTTACATGCACACACCCCATGTCCTCCTCAGAGGAGGTCAGAACATGGCAATCAGTTAAATCTGCAAACTGCATGGTCTTATGTACAACAGCATGCCCTACTTTTAGCTCAGTTATTTTACTGACCTAGAAAGTCATATTGGGCACCTCCTTTTTTTTTTTTTTCTGTGATATATGCACACACACATTCTTAGAATTTATCTTCCATGTCTGAGCTTCAAAAAAGGTAATCTGGGTTTGCAAAGTCTTTTGAAGGCTAACTAGGATTTCACTTACTGAATGGTGGCATATATTTGCAAAAATGCATGTGCAAACACTCTGAAAGATAATCAAGATTTACTTCTAGTTTTCCTACTGAAAATCATCCAAGAATTATGGCAACATGTATACTGTGATTCGTACCATCTTGCTAATTCTTATGTTCAGCCTCATGGCTAAGCAGAAGAGTTTTCAACATGAAAGTTTCAGAAATTGGCAATGTCCAAGAGCTTGAACTAAATGTCATTTCCACCCTTGATGATGCTGTCAGTTTTATGAGCTGTGGCACACACGGAATATATTGCACACTTAGAGCATGCTCAGCAGTGTTATTTTAAAACCATGACAGATGTACAGCCCCAGCAGGATCTCACATTACAGAAGCCACAGCAACCCTGCCATACAGCTGATCCCTTTGTCCAAGCAGGCAGAGTATCACCCAGGAAAACCAACTGTCCAATTCCATAAAACTCCTCCATCTATTAAACTTCCCAATGTATTCCAGCTCCATTTCTACATTTCAATCCGAAACTTGTAAGATCTTTGTGAGACTGAGACAATTACTGGATATGCTTTTCATTTCCTGAGTGCTCATCCTTAACAAGAGAAAAGCACGCAGTAGCACTGCCCCTTAACACAGGAGATGTGTCACTTCACTTGGCAGGATGTGACTAATTTGCTGAACAGGTCTGGAGAGCGCTGGAGTTCACCACCTTCACACAACTTGCACACACGCTTCCTTCTCCAGGCGCATCCACAATAAAGCCAGAAAAAAGAGAAACTGAGTGGGAATCCACTCTTTGTATTTCCAATGAGAATTTGATGTAATCGAGTGCCAAGGGTGACAAATGAATAAAAGATGAACTGCTATAATAGAGAGAACATTATGGTAGGATCTTTAGTTAGCATCATTCACATACATTTTCTTTTTTTTTTTTTTTAAACTCGTGCCATCTTTAAAACAAGTTTTTTACATACCAAATTATACATCAAACAATAATCTTTCTATCTCCTGGTGAGAAAAATGAAATTGTGCATCTATACCAAGCAAAAACTCATATGAGAAGCAATCTAATCAGCTGAAATGACAGTTCTGTCATGAGAAAGTATCTATTTGATGAGAAGGAATAATTCTTTTCGAGCATTTTTCCACTTTTTCTAACCCAAGCAGACTTTCTCTTTTGAACTGGCTTTTCACTTGTGGCCAAAAAATATCAACTGTCTTTGCAAGGTTATGAGGTAATTTTTTCATTACAATTCTCTCTTTTTTTTTTTTTTTTTTGCCTTCCACTGCTAGTTATATCATATATCAGATAGCCCCAGGGATGCCTGCTTACTTTTAAGAACTCCTAAGAACATGAAGTTTTGAATTTCCTATGGAAACAGCAGGACTGGATAGGTATTTAAAGGTTTTTGTAGGTAGAAGGATAAAATATGCTTCTCCTCACGTCCCTCTTTCATGAGAGGAACACAAATATCCCTTTATCACACCTGAGAGCCAGTGCAGGTAGGAGCATCACTGACCTATCAAGAGTATCAGTGTTTAAGGAAAAAATCCAAAGAAAGCAGCTGTAGTTGGAGCAGAGTTTTTCTTAGAGCGTGGATTCCAGGATCAGGATATTTGGCTCCACAGCTCACAGCCACAAACAGCATTTGAACCCCGCTGCAAAGCTCTTCCTCTAAGATGGCAGCAAATTAGGCCAAGAATAACTTCAGTGAGAAACTGTTTTAGAGCCACGTTAGCATGTAATACACACAAACTTAAAGAAAATTTCACCAGAAGGAAAAAAAGTCAAACAATTACTCTTGCAAATAGAAAAAGCCCCAAAATATTAATGTTCCATTAAACAACTGATTCATAAAGTTGTGACTACTGAATAAACATCTCTATTTTCCAAAATAAAAGTAATGGGTAATTTTCAAACCCCCACTATTCTAAGCTATTAATATTTAATTGTGATTTCAGCCTGTTTTTCTTGCCTAGGATCGAAAGAGAAACATAACAGTGCAAAGCACTAAGGATGTGTGGGCACATTATTCCTAGCAAAGAAAAAGTAATAAAAGAAGAAAGATCTGTGAATTGGCTCATGCATTAACCATACAGAATGCTGTCAATGCAAGTAAGCAATGTTCAGCACAACAAATGGCTAAGACCATGAGTCTGATTTGAGACATCACACCACAAGGCTGTGCCACATGCTTTAATCTCCGCTTTTCTGTAGCATGCTAACAACTCTGAAAGCAACCTTGGCCAACAAAATATTTCTCTCTTGGTCTTTTGTCTGTCTCATAAAGTTGATGACAAAAGAGACTATCTTCACTGGCCCCATATTTAAAAAGATGGCATAAGAAGCAGCACAGAGAATTAACTGAATAAAAAGATGGACAGTGTATCTAAAAAGCATCATTAACTTCTGTGGGCTGGTTTTGATGCTTTGTTGCCATAACAGAACTCTATAGTTTAGCAGGATGTCAAAAGCATGGTCCCACCCAGCACCTCAGAGTTAATGTGGCAGGGCATCCCAGTAAGCTCAGTTTCAAATATACTTGGGGAATAGTTTATTCCTCAGAAAATGAGCACTGTCTTCCAATGAAAAGCAGTAGTAGTTTATGTACAAATCCCTGTAGCCTTTCTTCTTCATTTTTTAAAATGCTATCCTGTCTAGAGTCCCTCTGTTTTCATAAAGATCACTCGGAAATAATTACTTTTAGGGCCTGAGAAAATAGCTCGACAGGATCGCTATAGGCCAGTCAACAGCTTGGTGGACAAGCTTTCACTTTGCTCTCCAAGACATAGAAATGTAGTGTACACAAAATATTTGTGAGTAAAGTCATGGCTTCTCTGTATCATGGCCTAACAGAACATCTGAATAATCTTCTCCTCTGAAGTGGTTATGCCTCGTAATACTGTAAAGGAGCTGGCAGGAAAGAAAGAAGCAATCAGGTGGATCAAAGGGACTTAAGGAGTACTTGATCATTTGTGCAACTGGTGCATCAGTGAAATGAAATCAAGTTTCAGCAAATCAAGCTACTCTGAATATCTTCACAGTAAGAGCAAAGACTCACCAAGAAAACTGGCAGGTAAACTCTTGGTGTGTCTCTGAAAGCTGCCCTAAACACCCTGCACTGGTAGTTTCCATTTCAAACAAAGCATTGATCTATTTCTTGTTGTTTCTCTTTTAACCAAAACTCATTGACACATATTGCTGCCTCTCCTATTTAAAATACTGAAAAGTGAATTGTACAAACAAAATATTATTTATATATAAGGAGGCTTTCATTAGCTCTAAAATGCTTATTGAGGCCAAATTCTACAAGCAAAACAGAGGTTCTAGAACCAAAGTTCTAGAAACAAAACTAAATGTTAAACATGCTTAAACAGTGTTTAAGTGTCTTAATATTTAAAGTCCAAGCTGCAGTTTTTAAAGTATCTTCCATTGCTAGCAGCCCTTGGCCCAGTCAGGACAGGCCCAGAAGTGAAGAATGTGTAACTCTGCATCAAACCACAACACTAGTAAAGATAAGGATGGAAATGTTGAAACCCGAAATAACTGTGAGATTTCACAAGTT
The DNA here is from genome assembly GCA_013398855.1 of Mohoua ochrocephala. Classification (NCBI taxonomy): domain Eukaryota; kingdom Metazoa; phylum Chordata; class Aves; order Passeriformes; family Acanthizidae; genus Mohoua; species Mohoua ochrocephala. The sequence continues at coordinate 95,194 of VZTA01027900.1, read as the reverse complement.
GTATGAGAAGAAGCCTCAAAGGAATAAGCTTCTGAAAGTATTGTCTCTACCTTTCTTTGTATTTCACTTACATGATAGGTGCTCAGAACTGTAATTACTAATATTTTCCTTCCCTCAGGCGTATTCAAAATACCAAATTCCTCTGCGGCACCAGAGATAAGAAAAAATAAAAAAGCCCACTTCTGCATCTAAGGGAACTATACCAGATACAGGTTAGGGCTTTTGCCCTAACGAAACAGCCATAGCACTGATAATTTGTGTAGGAACAGCACAACTAGGACCAGCTCCCCTTCTCAGTCCTGTGGTCCTGTGGTTACCACGGCTTGTTTTTAAAAGTGATGGGGGGAAATTAAGAACCCTGTTGGACAGGCATATACTTAGAAAACACACTTCATGGTGGGTCTGAGATAATACAGATCTGTCAAACTTGTCAGCAGTTTTGACCAATTCAAATTTGGTCAATGCAGCACAGAGCGTAGCAGTGTCTGCTTTATGCTCTCCCACGGCGCTGTTCAAGACAGGCGTGGAATTGCAGCGTGTTGACACTAAGAAACATCAATGATAAGTTCGATTATCTGCAATCTATAGTGCAAACATTTGCTGACTATGGGCAGGAGCTGACTGGGGTGATCCACCTCTCAGAGAGGTGCAGTGTGCTGGTAGTTAATGCGCACACTGTGCAAGCACAGGAAGAAAATGTTATTCAGTAATTTGGATATCATGGGTGCAACTTAGATTATTTCAGCTGATGGCTTTCAGAGAGCCTATAATTATTTGCACAAAAACAGGAAGGAAAAACCAATAAAAATGAGTGTGCTAGAACTACAGGGATCCAAATAAAAAAGGTCACTAAATCCCTCACAAAAAGTAGCCAAGACAGGAAGAAATAAAGATATCTTGTACAGAATGCTTTTGCACTCCTGACTTCTTTGTATAAGAATATATCATATATCTATAATCTTCTTTTGAGGCTATTCAATCAAAAAAGTTATCTTTCTGGGCTTTTTTCATCCTCTGTGGAAGGATTATTTATATTTCAAGATGCAAAACTCATTACAATAACTGCGTCTATCGCTAAATTTGAAAGTAATTTATTACAGTAATTAATTAGTATTTTCAATATTTTATAAGAAATTTATTACACCCATCCTGAAAATAATGGATTTTTTAACAAATCAAAGAAATGCTGTCACTGAAAATTATTGGTTTGTAAATATAACCATTACTTTATCCCATTACCTACTGCATTTATGATGAAGTTATTACGTGGTTTTGAAATTGAATCTTGACCTAAAAAGTTCTCAACTTCCAGGCAAAAAGCTAAGCTGTCAGTACTTCTGCAAGGCTTGAATATTCAGGTTGCAAGATTGAAATACATGCAGCGTATTAGTATTTGGTTCATATTCATATTCAGAATTTGATTAGACAGCTGGCAGTTTCTTTTTTTTCATGGAAAGATACTATCAGGTACTTCCAAGCCTGTGCTCTTATTTTAAACAAATAAATCAATGGATTTATGGAGAGTTGGACCAAAAACCATGAAATTATTCCTGGGGATTAATTAATCACAGCACAAATAAGAGAAGGCAAAATTTCCTGGCTGTATTCTTATGAAGAACTAAACCACTACATTCAGAAGTGATGTTTATTCTCATCTCAAAAGCACCAGGTGTTTCCAGACACATAGCTCCACTTGGGGAGAGAAAAAACAAGAAAGACTATAGTGTTTGATGACCACGAAGCAGAAGAAATGGTAGTGCTCCTAATCTCCCCAGAAGAAGCAGTGAGGGCAGCAGCACCCCTGAAACCAACTTGTGTCGAGAGACACAAGCACAGGCTCCGTTTCCATCTCTGAGAGCACGGTGTGGGGAGCAGAAACCAGCTCATGCCCCTCTCCTGGCACAAGGCAGTCCATCAGCTCACCTCCCTGGCCTTTCCTCTGTCCTGATTGCATCTCAGGACTGACTTCAGCAGAAGTAAATTTCTGCTTCCTTGTGCTACCTCTGAGAAACCTGGTCCTACCACTCTCCAAACAGTGTAAAAATTCAAGAGGCCTCTAATTTTTTATAAAAATATTGCAGCATCTTTCTCTTGTTTGATAAGGTACTACAGTTTAAATTAACTTAAAAGACAGATGAGAAGTTTGTTTCTCATTGTTCATTATAATGCAGCATCTCATCCCTCAACTTTTTATTTCATTTTTGTAGTCAAACGTTTTTCATCTCTTAACACTACCACCACTTATAGTAAATTTGCTAGCATGTAATGAAAAGCTTCTTCCAAAGGGCCACAACATTCTGAAAGTTAGAGACTACAAAATTATCATTACTTTATAATTGTATAGGGCTGGACTCACTCCTTTGTGAGTCAGACACAAACCTCCACATGCATGAAGACAGAGCCAGCTCAGCTCTGGGCCCTGGCGACGTCACTTGGTACTCCTGTATTCCCCCTGCACGTCCAGGCAATGTCTGGCATGGTGCATATTAAGGTGCCTGTTACCCTGACTTAACACTTTACTGCTCAATTGAACAAGCTGTTGAGTTGTGTTATTTCTGCACATGAACTAACCCAGCTGCTGGTTTCCACAGCACCTTATCCCTCATCCTCCACATGTGCTTTGCTTTATTCCCCAGGTGCAATCAAATGATGAGGCTAGAGCCTGTCTGGGAATAATTTTCTTCTCGAATTCCAGTCTCTAGGATGACAAATTTTCATAATGGGTTTAGGAAAACCATGAAACAAAGGAAACAATATTAGGGATGCTTTATACACACACACACAGAGTCTACATATGAAGCTGCAGAACTGCATCCTACAGCACAGCAGGAGCAGGACACACAGCTATTCATTTGTCTCTCTCTGCTACGGATAGACTAATTGGATTAATACTGAGGGGTAAGGAATATCCTGAACTCTTCAGGCTTAACAACTCGGTAGAGATGCTTAATCCTTCACAGGAATTCCTCTGTGAAAGGAGAGAAGTACAAATCACGTTACCCTGATCAGCCTAGAACAAAACATCCTTTTCCAATTAAGAGCACTTGCTGCATTCACCAGCTGAGCACTGATAAAAGCTACTACAAAATGGAAATTAAAATCTTTATTTAACCCCCAGATGTACAAACTAAAATTTGGTGGTGGTGAAAAATAACATGAAACTTCTGGTGCTATTTACTTTTTGTCACCCTACAGCTCAATCTAAAACCTGCAAATTAAGTACTCTTATGCAAATAAACACACAATTGATATTGAGTACTTCTGGTCCTGGAAGTACTACATTCACCTATAAGGAAACAGGTCACATTTTTTCAGAAATACCTGAGTAACACACAGGAATTTACTGTAATACACTGTTGGTGACTGTACGTCCTGGATGTCACTTACTATCCTCCGACACCAAAAGTCATTAAACAGGTACACCTAGCACCAGAAGACGAACAGTATTCAAAGAAATCTTCCCAGAGACATATCTTCTATAATTCAAGCAGTTCATTATACTGACTAAGCTCACTATCAAAAACATTTTCCGTGAGAACCAATGCCTCAGGAATAGTTTCATCATGAGTGCTGCCTGCGTGTAAAACAATATGTGCATAGTTTGTTGACCCTTTTAATCAATTACTGGAGTAAATACTTCCCAGTATTTACTTCTTTCCTTTTCTCCTAGAAGAATCTCAATTATACACAGTAACACACAATTGTAACTGTTTGCTTCTTTTCTCCATAGTGAATGAAACACATATTATCTCGTCTCTTTTCTCCTTACACACTATCTTACTGCACGCTCTTGCTGCTACATCTTCTCTGCCTCAGAAGCATCAAGTTAGTGTTCCACTCACATAAATACATGAATGCACATCTAAAACTCGTAGCTGTTGGTTTTGATTTGAAATTTGCTGTGTCTGTGGAGCCTTTCATGGACTTAAAAAACTGTTGTTGAATATGATGCCACCTATGACACGGTACCTTGATTCAAACAGAAAATAAATGCCACTTCTCTTTGCAGTTTCCCTTCAAGAACTAATATTAAATAAAGGTGTAATTTTAATGCTCACATTGCTATTTAAAAGGGCAAGCTCCCCTGAGAGATCATCTTTCTGTTTTTCAGCATTAAAATCAATAGTGCCAGCAATCTGTATTGCTTTGCACAAATGAAGAACACAGCAGTTTATCAAGTAAGTTCACTCCAGGATCCAATGATTGGCATTGACTTTGAAGCCTTTGAGCACTTAAGCAATGTTATCTGAATATCACCTAATGACTGCATTGTATGTGAACCCACAATTTTCTTGTATTAAAGTTCATATATCACTTATAATGATGTTCCACAGACACTGAGGTTTTCTAAATATAAAACAGAGCTATTTCTTAGGAGGCAGCTTTCAGAAAAACAATAAAGTATGCTACTTCAGCATTTCTTTTCTCCTTTTCTCCTACATTCTTTTCGTACTACACCTCTTACAAGAATGAATGCAAACAATATCTTTTTAAAAAAGCAAATTATTCCAGGATCACCTCCTGAGAGATACTACCTCATGTGTGCTTCACTCAAAGGGAATGCTGTGAGAGATTTGGTTATTTATTATAAATAAATGGAACTTAAACCATTATGGATTTAACACAGTGGTAGAGCCTATATTTTTTACAGTTTTTCACAGAACTTGAACCTTGAGGAGTTTCTGGTTTAAACCATAAATAAATAAAATGAAATTTAAAAAAAACCAAACCAAAGCAAATGGAAGAAAACAGATGAATGGTCAAAATAACACTGTTTTTATGAGGTCTCTTATGTTTGAGTATATATGCATGTACTCCCATTCTTGGGTTTTGGAGGGAGTAGGTGAAAAACAGTGCACATCTGAAATTGAGGATATTGCTGTTTAAAAAGACCTAAAAGAGGAAGATAAGTGAAAGTTGGGAGGTGACTCAGCAGAAAAACTATTTCTGATTTTGCTGGATTTGCCTTATGCTCAGACATACAAAAATGGCTTAGGAAAAGAAGAAAAGTGTTTTGTAGCAGCTCTTTGTTTGGTACAAAAATAAGAAGAATAATATAATTTCCAGCCTGCAACTGTTAGAATTAACCAGATGACCTGAAGTCAGTCAGCAAATAGTTAATGCTGGTCATAATGAGCCAGAATAGATCTGCACACAGGAATTAACACCCATCCAGACAAGTCCAAATAGTAGTAGTTGAGCATAAATACTAACTGCTTAAGGTTTTGATATTTGCCTGGTGTCTCAATCTCAGAATACAGTCCTCCAAGCAATGCTCTATTCTCTAATTATAACAGTGGTAACAAAGGTACTAATAGAGTTAAACGGGTTAAAATTGCAGGTGAATGCATACTTCACAAATATTTATGTAGTGCAAAGATTACATATTCAATTTACAGTGTAATAAAGGAATCCATTAATTTTCATATCTATTATCATTCTGCATTATTTAATACATTGCTGTGTACAAAAGAAAGCTCGTCTTAAAATAAGTCAGAGCAAGAAGGAGAACTTTCATGAGAATATGATGTCTCTGGCTTGAAAATTATGATGGATTACCAAGAAAACTAAAAACACTGAGTCCTCGGGTCAATTATTTAAGCTTCACTGACAAACAGAAATATTTCTTCCACCAAAGGCTTAAGTCGACTTTATAAAATTAATTTAATTGGAATGCTCAATGTAAGATTTTGTTTTATACGATGTGACACGACTACTGCTAACACACAAACTGCATGTGGGCTCTTATCCCAGACAGATCTGCACCAAGGATATGAAACATGGTCTTTCATCTTTTCTTCTCCCTTTTCAACCTGCTAAAAGACTACAGGTTAATGTATGCTTAATGGCATCTGGTTATACAGAGGGATTTATAAGGGAGTGGGAAGCTACCAAAATTATTTCCGATACCAACAGATTTTCCAGAAAAGTCATACAACTAGTCTCACTTTTTGGCCTGACCTAGGGCTGGGCACAACCTAGTAACATACACCGAAGGTGTGAAGACTCAAATATAATTATATTTGTTACATTATTTAAATTGTGTTACTCTTCATACTTCAAAGGAATTATTTTGTGTAGGATTTGGTGAAGCTCTTCAACTAAATCAGGAGGACAAGAATACTTGCATCTCTCCTTCAATTCAGCAATTCACTGATCTGGGTAGAGAACAGTCCTTGCCCAATGCTGTCATTACATAAATTGTATATTAATAGCACTCCTGTACATCATAATTTAATTAAAATCATAAGCTATCTCAAATTATGAGAAGGTAACAATATCTAATCACACTACCTATTATGAGCCATAGTTGGTCTTAAGAAGGCAGGTAACTTCAAACCTGTGAAATATTTATGAACGTCACACATTTCAAAATTACTCCCACAGATGCAAACAACCAAGGAAAAATTTTAACTGGCAAAAAAAAGGAAAAATAAACAAACCCCCAAAACATAAAACGCGGGTAGAGCTAAAATCATTAATGTCAATGGACCAAATGCTAAAATCATTGATATCAGTGGATCAGCATTCCCTTGTATAGAAAAAGCAAAAAAACCAAGCACTTAAATTTTCTCATTGAGAAATTTATAGTTTATAATTCAATTCACTTAAATTTACAATGAACAGACACAATTCAAAGCAAGATTAAAATCTCCAAGGCTACCTGCTAAAAAAGAATAAGGAAAATTTAAGATAAGTCTGAAAAAAGCTCTTAATGTTTGCTTGAAGCACAAATAAGCATTTAATACTTTTGACGTCAGGATCTCAAGGTGAAACCAGCATGCAAAATTTTGTAATGTGAATCACCCTGAAGCCTTTGCAAAGTATGTGTTAGAAATAGGATTGTAACAACTCTGTCTGGTTTTACAGATTTGCATTCTTATCACTGATTTCAACTGGGAGTGTAAAACTGCATGATGCATTTTGTGTTCTGTTTACCTGAGAGGACCTGCATTGTTTCCTTGGCAGTGGCTGATTCCAGGCGAGTCAAAAGGCCATTCTGCACCACAAACTTGTACTACACCTGTACTGTCCCTCAAGGAAATCATTTAAGGAATCAACAGAGTCCCTCTGCTGCCACTGATGCTTCTCCACCAAGCATTAATAACAACAGAATAGGGAAAACACAAGGCGCCTGTGGTGGGACTCCACATCAGCAGCAATGACAAGGATTTACACAAATCATGGTTTAGATAATACTCAGTTCATATTATTTAGACCAAGGAAGGACAAAGGCTTGACGTGTCACTGAGTCATGACTCCTTTCGGGCCTTCCCAAATGCTTGTGGATTTCTTTTGCAGCACAAGACTTGGCCACCTTAATCTGGATGGGCTAGAAACGGCTCTGTAGACTCACTTGGCATTTCATTTCAAATCAGCACAGGAAAGTGCAATAACTCCCCGCTGCAGCTGAAACTAGCACTAGACCTCATACCTGCTAAGAGCCACATTTGGATGGTGAGGGTCAGCATATGCAGCTCCCTCAGCGGGATCAGAATGTTAATTGCTACATGCTCGAATTATTTGCTTTCAGCTGCTTTAAATACATCATCCATCAAAGATAAATTACAGTATTTAAATTGCCTTCTGCCTGTTGTTTTTCAAAGGGGAAAAAAAAATCCAAATCAGTCTCCAAATAGTTAGTTACTAAATAAGCAATATGAAGAACTACTTCATATTTGTCTTCCTTTATTTTCCACCTAATTCAGAAGCAGGGCAACTGCTTAAACAGTACACCTGAAAAACTGCAACAATATCGCACCTCATCCTGTAATTATTTAGTTAGGTATTTTTAGGGAATGTTTGTTCCATGACATTATAAATCCATTAGGAAAAAAACATCTTCCTGCAGTGGTTGCTTTTGCACTTAATAGCTCAGTGTAAAAGTGAATGCTGAATCTGGAGTGAGGCATCCTGTGCTTACGGCCATGAAACACACGTTTGGCACATAGAAGTACTCAGACTCAGTAATTTTCCTTCAAATTAATTTGCAGACAAATTAATACTGCAGGGTATTTTCCACATTATTGTTTTATTCCATATGACTTATTGCACAAATTGCATTTAAATTTTAGCAGTGAAGTAAAAGTGAACTGTAAAAGGTCCAGATGTGATTCTCGTTTTAGGCTGTGGCTGTATCTGACAATTCATGTAAAAATATCTGAAGTATTTATAGCACCATAAACATAATATTTAATACCATACTCAATAAATAATAGAAGATATTGTCTTTGCATCCAAAGACAGATTCTACTTCACAAAGATGAGTAGAGAAATATTTTTTCAAATCTTGAGACCCATGCTCATACTTGAATTGGACAGCTAAATGAAATTATTGCATCCTCAAAGCTTTCAGTAAAGCAGCAGCTCCGTTGCTCTTAACAGAACATTTGGATCTGCAACTTGCTGGCAAATTTCACAGCTGGATGTGAGACCTTCCAAGGTTTTGTAAACGTTTTATAAATTAATAAAAACTTCTTCACTGTCACATGAAATCCTCCTAAATGCCCTGATCCTCTTGCTGTATGGCTAGTGCTGATGCAAGAGAACAGCCATGGGATGGAAACACCTCCACCCTTGCTCCAAGAACACAGAAACATTTAGTCCTACACAGGAACAGTCTCACTTTCTCCTATTCACACACCTGAATCATTAACTCCTGCCACATGAGACAAAAGAAGACAAAAAAGAAGAAAAGGGGCGGTTATGCACTATCTTTCATGTTATTTTAAAGGACAGCCATACCTAGACTAACAGTTGCTTTGTTTTAATTAAAGCAGCTTATATAAGTGGCTCTTAGATCGTTTTATAAGGTTAGATAAAATTTTCAACTTACAAACAATCACTGCAGCTGAAAGACAAAACTAAAGGGGTTTACAGTTAGGTGAAAGCAGCCCAGCTTTACCATCTTTTGTATAGTCCAAAATAAGTGTCATTCCTTGAAATTTTCCAGCCAAGGAAAGTGAACAGACCAAGAGAAATCTTTAGGTGAATCCAGTATATGCTCACGTCTTTGCCCAAGGAAGGGTTCACATACTCAATGAAACTAAAATAACAACTAGACTGCAAGTAAAACTAATACAATCATAAACTGGTAGGCAAGATCATCATCCACGTGCAGACACCACCACACATGCCACAGTTGAGGGCGACCAAACAAGGTGAAGTGACAGAGATCTCCATGCAAGCTCAGAGCTCATCACCTGGGAACTCTGCCTTCTCAAGACCAGACCTGGACACCAGCATAAAATGAAAGAAAAAACCCAAAACTGTTTGGCCTCAACCTGTGAGTTCTTCATGGGAGGACTCCTTAAGCCTTTCTAATGAATGTTAGAAATAGTTTATATTATACTGATTATAATTCATTCAGGTAGGAGTGAGGAGCTGCACACGGCCAAAGTAGCCAAAATCCAAATAAATTTGAACTTCAAAATCTCTCCAAGCCCCAGTGAGAAAAATCACAACACAGTGAACATCTCTGTCAAAGTTTTATCTACAAAAGCATTAGCTCAGAGTGGAAATTCAGACACAAACTGTAAGCAAGTGAGGATTACAAAACCATGCCTAGTGACAAGTACAGACCAAGCTAATCCCACAGTAGTATTGTCTCTTTTCTCAACCTCCATAGATTCTTTTTTTCTTTTTGAAAAAAACACTATGAATAAATAGAATAATAAGGCTTTTCACATCAGGAACTATTTTTGATGTTACAGGAGATACAATGCAGTTAGCAAGAACTGGTTGTGTTGAAAGGACAGCCCAGAAGAAGGCAGGGACACATGATGACACTGGAACAGTAGGGATTGTTCTGCACATAAACCCACGACAAGGGCAAGCTGATCCAGCCTCAGTCTTCCTGGGAGAAATACACAAGGACATGAATCGTGCTTCTGGACTGTTTCTGTGTCTAGCTAGTGAATCACACCTTTGTACCACTGCCTGTGCTCGCCTCCCAAACACCTCTGTTTGCGTGCATGATGGCATTTTGCTTGTTTGGAGTCATGCTTCGGTTAGCTTAAGTGCCTGATCCCTAAATTTCAATGTCTGAGCCTACACATAAAAACTAAATATAAGCAGCCCAGGGGTAATGATGATAATCTGATGAGTAAAACAGTCAATGCTAGCATGAGGCCAACTTTATGCATATACTCACTATTCTAACAAGTAATGGTCTCTGTTAACTCTTCTTACGGTTTTTACCTGTAAAAACATAGAGTACTGCATCCTTTTGCTAGAGAAGGAGAGGGAAACTTTACTACTTACACAATACAAGTCATGGAGCATTTCTATTTTCTGGTTTGCTAGTCTAGGTCTAGAGTCACTCTCAGAGAGCTGGCAGGAAACTGTGGTAGAGGTATGACAGACCCCACAAGGGAAACTGAACAATTCTTTCCACTTGGGAATTACCACTGGGTTTCTTCAGCTATACTGTCAGTACAGAGAATAAGATTTTTGACTGCCAAAACATGCAATTTTAAAATAAGTAATAAAACCCTCACATATCTTTATTATCTATAGTAGAGTTCATTTTTACTATGTTCATTTTTACATCTCTTTTCTTTGGTCTTTTAAAACTCCAAAGATCCGCTGTACAGGGAAATGTCAACAATATTACTTATTTTTTAAATAAAATTCTGGAAGAAGCAAAGTTCATATAATATGCTATTTTAACAACCAAACTGAGGCAATTATTAGCATTTTGAAGAGAAGGGATGTAAAAATTATTGTCGCTCTATAGAAAAGCTTAACGAGGTTTTCTCTACTGCTTTTATTGTATTTTCTTATAACAAATGCTTGAAATAGCTTCCAGAAAACATTCAGCAGATATTTATTTCCCAACAATAGATGACTCTAACAAAGCGCATAAAAGCCTCTCATTCTTTTCCTGTGTGTTTGAACTTCAGCAGTATGACCAAATGACAATAATGAATTGACTTTTCTATAAAAGCAAAGCAGCAGATACTTTGCAGATGTTAAAAATGAATGGATGAAAAGGAGGCAAATCTTCTTAGAAAAATAACTGGACGAGGAATAAATTGAGGTGGTATTAAAAGTATTACATATAATGCTGCTTAAAATGGTATGATGCCAAATGTTTATTTTTAGCAAAGCATACGACATTAATTGTATTTACAGTTCCTGTGGATGAACTTGATAAATACTCACAGATAATTCAAGCATTAGCAATGTCTTGCTCCATCACATTAAAAACAAGTAACTCTAATTAGTGGTCTATGAAGCATATAAAATCCATGGTATTTATGGGAAAACAACAGAGTGGATCATTTGTGTAGCTTCTCTCTGGAAAGGTACAGAGTGTCTCTTGTCTGTGAAGAAGGGAACAGCAAAAAGGTGCATTCACATACATGCTTGTATGACATAGAGAAACGGTGAATATTTTTACTCCAACATTTAACCCTCTTCAGCGATCTGAAGCAAAATGTCTATTGGTTTGCTTTTTCCACTACTGATAACGCGCAAAAGAGATTGCAATAATAACACTTGCAAAATCTCAGAAGGGAAATCTGGGACAAAAAGTCATGCTATGTTGATTAAAGGCAGCGGTTTTTTTTAATCTATTCAATGGATTTAAATACAATACAGAAAACTGTTAAATGGTTCAATAGCCGTATCAGAAGAATAATGAACACCATTGTTCTTTATTCAGCCTACACACATTCTAGCAATGCCAAGCAAACCACATTCATGGTACCTCTGGTTGCACATGCAACAAACGGCAGTGTGGCAGGAAGTGTAGTTCCACAGAATTTCTCCACTGCATTTAGTGTAAGCTAATGGGAATGGCTTGGAAAGTTTTTAACACTGACTTGCCTATTAAGCCTTTCAGTAATTTAAATAATCATCTTCAGCAGTCCCAAATTTCATTAATCCTCTGAAAACAGAACTACTGACCAAAACAGTGAATACGACAGTTTTACATTTGACTACATATGAGAGAAAAGCACTATCCATTACAATGATTATTCAAAAAGCAAATGCAATCTCCATAATTGTAAATGCTGAATGCCACCCAAGGTAACTAAAATACAAAATGTCTAGGCTGTAAGTCATCATAAAATGATTTTGTGACTTCTCACATCTTGGAATAACGTTTTTTCATGACTGCACCTACTCTCAATCAGAAAAACATGGGTAAATAGGTTCCTCAGTTTAAATTCTGCCTGAGACTGCTTTGCTCAAGTCTGCTCCAGCATCAATGAGAAAACTGGTATCTGAAGCCATGGAGTCTCTGACACTCAAAGGTCCTGAGAAAGTCTTTTAGCTGCAGGTTTCATATTTTCTGAGCAGAAATGTTCACTCTTCACATTCATTCCATCACATCCTTTCTCTACCAGTTTCTTTCACTGGAAGCCTTATTTTGAATTGCAATGCAGTCTCCTACTCTATTATTCTCATTAATGACATAAAGCAAGTAATTTTTCTTCATTTTCCTGACTCTTTTCTTATATAAACATCTAATAATTATGTAATCAAAAGAATATTTAGAAAAAATGAACAGCTAAGCAGGCAGAAGGAGAAAATTTTCACAGCAAAATTTATCAATGGGCAATCTGAAAGTATGTATCACTACTATTATAGCACAGTAGCTGGTCACTGGAGAAAGAGAAGGATTTTTTTTTTGCGTGGAAAAGTCCAGGAACAGCAGTACTACTATTACAGTGGGCAAAGGGGAAGCACTGAATGATGGAAATTACTCCACTGACAAAGCATAAGTTATCATATGGCTATACTGACAAGTCATTACAATTCAAATACAGATCTAAAAAAAAAAAAAGAAGAAGGAAAAAAATCACTGTCAGATTTTAGATAACTGACTAATCAGAAATAGGATTACTTTGAGATGTAATTTATTCAGAATAAATGAAACTCTGAGTTTACTCCTGAAGGAGATCTATCAGAGATTCAATTTCATTATTCAAAATTGAGTTAGGTGAATAAGGGACTCTTCAGTTTGATGCCTGGATTAAAGTGATCAGATCAATCAGAAATATTTTGTTAGGCCTAAAATTAAATACTACTTTAATTGAAGAATTATTTACTGCGTTAACCTTATTTTTAGAATTAAAAAAAGCATCACCACTTGGAAAAGTCAATCTCATTTGGAAAACTTGAAAGCAATCATTAGCCACTTAAAAAGATAAATTACCAGGTTTAGTAGCGAAAGTTTCTTAGATTAACTGCACATGAACTGGAAAACAGAAAATAAACTTGAAAGAAAGATGCGGCTTCAGAGACTGCGCATTTTTTCCCTTCTTTCCATCCACGGAAGTGCTTCCCAAATCACAGACTCAGAAAAGCCTTGGCTGGAAGGGGTTTCTGGAGGTTTTCTTTCACTGCCTCCTGTTTGTGACAGACATCAATTCCAGCATTAGAGACACGGAATTGTCAATTCCCCGTTCACGGAAAAGTTTAATGAATTTCTGTAGAAAATATAGGGATTGATCTTCAGGAAAAGAGTTATTCATAATTTTAATTACATATATTTTTCTGAGATGCTAGAGGGAAAGAGGTCCTACAGATTTTCTTCCATTTTGTATTGACCACAGACACAGCCACCACAGAAATTACTAATAAAAACGCAGAAAAACCCCTTAGAGTGTAAACTACATCTGTTGCAAACCGCCATTTCTGCTTATTTTCATGGGAAAAAAGAGTTTACAAAACCCCAAAATACAAAAGGGTTTCATACAGAAATTACTTTAAAATAAATCTTTACTATTGAACTATATTTTATGGAAGTTTTGAAAGGAAAATTTTCAGAAACATTCAATTACAGGAACTTGAGGCAGCTCAAGAAGCCTGGAGAATGCTTTCTTTTTAAAACCTCCCCGTGGTTTAAAATTTATTTAGCAAGAGCCTATCTAATTTCAACAGATTACCTCAGTTTTCCTCTTTTAACTTACAAAATAAGTGCAAAACAATGCATCTCATTTTAAACACTATAAATGGCAGCAAAAGCAAAGACGATAAACAGAAAACAATTCTTCAAGCTCATGGTTCCCATAGTTTACTTTTCCTTGATTGAGGTGTAACGAAGTCCATGAATTCAAAGCAAGACAGGAAGAAGTGATTATGCCTGAATTTAGTGAATCTCGCACTGACAGACTATTTATTTCAAAGATGAAAGACTAAGTTTTTGAAGGGCTATTCTATTTAAACAGGACACAGTATCTGATTTTTAATCAAATTATGACCATAGTATTTTCGGCATGCTCAGTGGTAAGACAGCCAAGATGACCAATGCGACAGAAAGACAGCAACAACATATTTATTTTCTTTTTCCATATTCAGATGAAGTATGCAAACCAAACAGGCTTTTAATGCACCTCTGTACATGGCAGTCCAATAAATGCCACTCTCCCTCATCAAGCACGAATCGATGAATAACAAAATTATCCTTCTTTTCAATCATGGAATGAAGAAACAAAGGCAAATAAAAACCACATGTTAAGCTATCACATAAAAATTTTCTATTTTACATCTTCTATGTAAGTTCTACGATCTTTATGAGTAGGTTCCAAATTTGCTAAATGAAATCTCCAGTCTTCAATGTTTTAAAATAATCACTTTTTAAAAATTTTCATTGTGCTAATGTTTGTTTCCATGGAAACAGGAATGAAAGCAGAAGCTGCTGTTAAAAGAATTAGAATTCTCTCCCACAAATGAAAGACTTAAAAATAATAATAATATATTAATAAAACAATTGTCAGAATATATATTTTCTCATTTTGCAAGAACAGAGCATGATCTTACATTCACTGGAGTTAATAGGGCTATAACTTTTGATTACATTACAATAAGCCTAAATCACTAAGAACATATTACCGAGTTAAAAAACCTGATCAAAAGATTATTCCGTTAAATAGGTAATTTCCTGATGAATTTTTAAATCGAATTTAGCAGGTGACTGTCAGATGAGGCCTTTTTTAGAAACAGGACAATGAAGAATTATGAGCCAAAAACGTATAACAACAGATACTAAGGATTATTACTATTTACATAATTTATTTCTAATACTGTTGTTTAATGTTCTTGAATTACTTCCATTTGAACCTGACTGGAAGTTTTTTTACAATTTTGGCTCTAGCCAAATAGCAATGGAATCTGTGGACATCCTAGTTGCATGTATCTGAACTTCATGTGCTACAGCATTTTCTTAGTCAGATGTTCAGTCTGGAGAACTCACATCTGGCCTACGGTTGAAAGGAGAGTTTTGCACCCTTCTGTGAGGGTAAAACTTCCTCATAAAGCTCAAAATACACTGACCTATTTTCCTATGCTTACAATTTTCATGCTACACAGAAGAGAATTCTGATAGATAAACCTTTATTACCATGGTATGACTTGACAAACACGCAGGTATCTTTAATACGTTTTTATAAAGCATCGTTTTAACCAAACTACTACTTACATCCCAACTCCATGTATTTTGATCACAAGAAAATGACTGCCAGTACTTTTTCCTAAGAGACTCTGTTTTCACTAGTATGCTAGCCTATTCATTATGAATTTCATTAAAATCCTGAAATAAAACATCTTAAATCTTTTCATTCACAACTTATGCATTTACCACAACCACCTTGGGTTTTACTCTTTATCAGAAAACCACGCCATTGAAAGAGGTTTCTTCCTCTGCAATGCACCATGAATCAAAAAAAATAGTTAACTTCTCAGCGTTGTATCTTATTTCCTTGTTTTGTCTTTTTGTTTGACCAAAGAAGCTGTCCAGTGCTTTGAAAAGACCTGACAGTGGACAAGTACAATTGTCTACATTAGGGACTTTACTCTCGTGATTTCAGTTCTACGTATTTTCTGCTGTAATTAAAATCACCACAATTTAAAACTCTGACATGTTTATATCTGTCCCAAGTAATTAAACTGTGTGAGATTGCAACATTAAAGTGTCATTTATGAACCAACTAAGAATCCCTTAATTGTGATATTAGGTTGGTTTATTTTTAATTTTTCATTGTATGAAATTCCAAGCCTAGAAGGTTAGTTTAACTGCATTAAATTCTGGTGCTTTTCTTATCATTAGATGGTATGAAATTCTTTGGATATTATATGGCTATTTCAAGCATCTGATCCATTTTTTTTCTGTCTGTAAAGTTGATTGTCAGGTACCACATAACTGTATCGATTTTTGTTGCCTTCCCACTCTGTTTCAGGAACATCTATTATAGCAAGGCTCTTTCTGTGCTATTTCTTCCCATCGATTTCTTCTTCTAAATAGTGTTAATCAAAACAGGTAAGCATTTTTCATTTCCAAAATTACATGTAAATTATAATATATATTTTTAAAAAAGTACTACCACTGCCACATTCAATTAGCAATTACTTTCAGTTTGAGGACATTTCAGATCAAATAAGGAAAACCGTTCGGAATAAAGCCTTTACAAAAACGACCACAGACATAAAAATGTTAAAGCTTTGTCATCTGGTGCAAGATCCACTACGCTTTAAAACAGGATATAAACCTACAACCCTGACTCTAACATGTACTTCTGCAGGACAAGAGTGCAGATGGAAGGAAACCTTGCAATGAACATGTGTGTTTTCAGAATTGTGGGGTTTACTCTACTTCATGTATTTCACTGGCGTATTTGTGCTTCCACTCCATGTGACGAACAAGCGACAGGACAAAACATGAGTGCTTTCTTCTCCCTAAGGCAATTATAGTGCAATTCTGCCAAAAAATCTGCAGCTGCATTTTGTTTTGAGACAACATTTTATTTAGTCATAACTGTATTTTGTAAATCTGTGTTTTGCCTTTAGGTCAGCAGTACTCCAATGACCAAAGCTCTGTCACACAGCTAGCATCAGACTTCTGATGACATCCATATTGACCTTGGCCTCCCCATTCAGTTCATCCTCTGTCCTTGCATCTTGTTGCTAATTACAGATGCTCTCATATTTTTTGTTAGTTTGAATTGTCCATTCCTTTTTTCCCCACTCCTGGTGGTGTCTTTATTGTAAAACAGAAACAAAGTTGCAATCTATTCAAATTCAGAAGGCAAGTTTCTATCTTGTGGAAAGGAGTCTTTACTCCCATATTGCAATTTATTAGCTATGGTTATACTCAGTGTCTCCGAGTTTATAGCCAGAGTGTGAAAACGTCCTATGAATAGAAGATATTTATTTTAAAATGGTTTATAAACAGCATCTCGGTCTCAACCACTCACTGCTTTGCCACATTTCACCAGCAGCTCCTCTGGACCCTGAGCCCCGAGAGGAAATGTCATAACACAGCATTGGCACAGACACCACTCAATGTCTACGACAGCTCTGGATGCCCAGAGGTGACTTCCCAGTGACTTCCAACACCACCACTGAGCGCCCCCTGCTCACTCCGGAGGTGAAGCAGCCACAAGTGCCCTGTAGTCTAAAACATCTCGCACGAAC
Organism: Mohoua ochrocephala; assembly: GCA_013398855.1. Taxonomy (NCBI): domain Eukaryota; kingdom Metazoa; phylum Chordata; class Aves; order Passeriformes; family Acanthizidae; genus Mohoua; species Mohoua ochrocephala. The sequence continues at coordinate 77,770 of VZTA01027900.1, read as the reverse complement.
TGAGATCAGATTATTCTTGCCTCTTCCATTGCAGTAGAGTTACTGTAGGATCACTGGTCACACCACCTGGAAGAAAACATTCCTGCTACCTTTCAGTTTCAGTGTAACAGGACATAGCACTTGCTCAGTAGCATTGCTGCTCTGGATTCCCACACATCCTCGTTTCCCATTTTGGTACGTGAACAGTAACATCCAATGCTTTTCAAGGACCAGAGGAATTATACCCAACAACTAAAAGACAAGCTCAGGATGTTCAAGCTCTAATTTTAGCTTCCTGTTAGAACTTCACCACAACATATTCATAGTTCCATATACTCTTTGCCCACCAGAACGCATAACCGAAGGAAACAGCTGGCTGAAATAATTCACCCGGATATTATGAGTTCCCTTATTTATGTGGGGTTCTTTGTTTCCTTTTGGTTCACAGTTAAGCCACTGACACATCCTATATATGCTGCTTTAAACTTCTCACATCTCACCATTTCAGCGATGTCAGTTTTACTGTTACTTCATCAAGAGAGAGTGGAAATTCTGGCCACTTCTTCCAGCCTACCCATCCACATATTTAACCCAACCATTATCCACTCCTCCGTGTATTTCAGAATCCCGCATCTTCATTTTGTTACGCAAATTTTAACCTGCCTTTGCCAGATAAAACATTTTCTGTGCTTCCCACATCTTCCCTTATGTTCAAATCCCAGACACTTCATTCTGTGACACTTCATCATTCACCTCAAACAGGGGCTCCATACAAGGAAGGAAGTTGTCAACAGTGGACATGCTGGTTATTCATAATTAAGCATGTTAAAGCATGTTACTGCTTCAGTGTGTTTCCAAAGTCTTCACTGAGGTTGTTAATCATATAAATCAGTAGCAGGACTAATTTAAATGAGAGTAAGCCAGCAAGAAATTTAAATTTTCATTTTAGCAGACTGCTAAGCGACATACATATTGGATGAAAAATAACTTCGGCATTGTTTTTCTGAAGGACGCAATGAGAATATTAATTCTTTCCACCATACCTTAAATAACTGTAATAGGAACACAATTATATTTCATGAAGAGTGTTACATCTCGGTATTTTTTTCTTCCCTTAGATATACCCAGTAGGATAGGAACATCTTAGATAATTGCACAAAAGAAAGGACAGTCATATACAGATCATATTTTTGGTAACTTTTGCAAGACCCACACTCATAGACAAATGCCGTATGTCTTCCTAGGAATACACAAGAGCAGCACCAGTGAATTTACGCAAGCAACATGTTTCAAGACTGCCAACAATGAAGCATCAGTCAAACTGCACCGTATTTATGAATAAGCCTGTAATGTTATATTATAATGAATCTGTTTGACATTCAGCGGTGTGATGCAGTGCACAGTAACCATAATAATGCAGTGCATGGCTGTAGCTCATTATATGCATATGGAACACACCAATGTCTTTAGGATGGACATTAACTCAAGGTAGGAGGAGAAAGACAGAAATAACTCAAGGAATGTAAGAAAGTCCTCATCTCAAAGTCTGATGGTATTCTGAGGATCTATATATTCGATATACACACTCACACACAAACACTGTTAATGCAGCAGAGAGAAAATCTGGAATTAGAATGCAAGCCTTTCTTTTTTTTTTTTTTAACCCCCTTTTAAAAAAATATATAGCACATTTTGTTTGTCATTTCTTGGGGGTTTGGTGGACAACAGGGGGAATTTATTTTAATTTAAAAGAAAAATTATTTATTGTCAGCAATTCCAATGGATTTAAAAAAAAAAAAAAGAATGAGATCCCTTTCTAGAAATTCCCTTTTCTCCCCAACTCAGTGGATGGACTTGTTCTTCAAATTAATTAGAAAGAAAGTCCTATAAGGAATACAATTGATCTCAGTAATGTCTGCCTCACACCACATTGCTTGATTTTCCATTTCTTTTTTTCTTGAGGTCCAGATTTTTTTTTTGTCTGTGCAATGGAGAGAATAATTTGAAGAATAGGAAAAAGAGATTCTTTAGTTTTAACAATGCTACTCTTTACTGTGTTGCACACATGATCTGGTAACACTATTCTTATTCCCCTCCAGACTTTGAGTCATTATGGTATTTTCTTCCCTTCTTGCAAGTCTATAGTGCACAGCACAGCCCCATTTCATGATGTGTTAAACAAAACACAACAAAGAAATAAAGAAGGGGTCAATAGAAGCTGTTAGCTACAAACACATTACAGGCAATATACAACACCAGCGGTTGAATATTGACCTCAGGGCATTAACTCTAGATTGGCATGCCATGCTACAGCACATGAACACATAGTCATCTTTACAACACAGAGCGGAATTTAAGAGACTCACATAATTGCCTGCGAGAAGGTACAGGAGCACTTCCAAATGCTGTGCCCTGTAAATAAAACACATTTTTTTTTTTTTTTTTTGGAGCAAAGGATGTCAGATTAACAGCAGCAGCAAATGAAAAAAATGACAGGACATGAAGAAAATGAAGGCAGTGAATCGAAATAGAGACTGTTTGGATAGAGGAGTTTATTATTACTGAAGAACTGCAGTTCCTATTTTCAGATAAACATAAATTATAGTGGAGAACGTTCTATGAGTAATCCACCCATCAGTGAACACAATGAACCAAAAAGAGAGAAAAGAGAGAGAAAGAAAGAAGACAGGAAAAAAGTATCAGCATAAGACAGGCATGCTCACACTTGTCAAAAATTAAATTTGATGGAAAGGACAATGTATGGAGTATATATATTAATATGAATTCCTTCACAAGAATAAGAATGCTCAATGACACCAATGTCTTAGCTGATACTGTCACTGTTTGAAGGTACATTTCAAACAGGTAGGAAGGAGAGTGAACGCAGTACCGTTTGGTTCCTGCCACTTCCTCCTCATCTTGTCTCCGTAATTCTTTAACACGTCCTCACTGGGTCAGTTTTATGCCATCTGACAGGAAGCAGCTCTATTAAAACCCCAATCAATACACAACAGTACGCTCTTGCAAAAGATAGAGTGCTTCATCTTTTGTGTATTATGCCAGCAATTACCACACATCTCCGAAATACCAACTGTGCATGTAAACAAAGCATGAATCAAATACCAAGCAAGTCATATCAGTCAGGAACTGTAGGCAAATCTCTTCCCAGTGTGAATCCCTATTCCCACAATCTTCCTCAGCATACCTGCCCACTCCCCCTCAAACCAATGAACCAATCCCAGAGAAACAAACTAATAACACAAAGAAAGAAGATGACTAGGTAAACTCTTGTGTATAAAATTTGAAAAGCACTGTTAAAACAAACGAGATTGTCTCTTTCTGAATCCAGATCATGAATCAGAGATTTGCTTTGTGTCCAAGACTGCATCCTCCTTCCCAATGTAAAAGGGCATACAGATCACTTGGACTGGGTAGTCAAGGATAACTAATTACAGTAATATTTAGATTGGAAGTATTGCCTTAAAAAAAAAAAAAATCAAACACCTGAAACTTATGAGATTTGAGTGGATGTTGGCTTCCATTTTGACTTTCATCATCTTGAAGTCAAGGCTGGGAACTGATTTACCAGACATTTAGAAAGGGCTAGGCATTGGTTCTTGGAGATAATTTTCTCTTTCAGGTCTTGTGGAATTCCATTTTCCTTTGTCTAAGACGAGTGAAGCATATATATGCATATCTAGAAAGCCCTGTAGAAGAGCCACCTTTACATCACAGATTCCCATACCACATTTTTAAGGAAAATCAGAATAATTAGGATTATTCTTCACTTAGATATGGCTTGCTACTCTGTGGCCACATGCAGTGCAGGGTAGCTCTGCAGAAACCATTTGTTTCACTACACCCCAAGCTTGTCACTCCAAGATTCCTTCCTGAAACTGCAGTAAGAGGTCACAGTCATGGCAACAAGGAGCCAAGGGAGCAAGCTGGGGTTAACTTGTGCTGGGCCAGCAAAAGCGGCTCCATCTCTTGTTTTCTTGGCTGCATCTCTCGTTTCCAGGCTGCCAGGAAAAGGCAGCAAGCTCTCTTTTTTATCAGGAAAACATGCAAACAGGCAGTGTGCTCAAAGCCCTTTCCTTCAGGGCAGGCAGTGCCCTGAAAGTGCACTATCCTCCAGCCCCACAGTTTTTTATAGAGTTATTTCATTGCCAAAGCCCATCTTTATCTCCAGCTAACTTCTCAGAGTAGCCAAAGGACAAATTGTTTGGGTACCAAATCTCACTGTACATTTAGCAGTTACGACGAGTTCTTCAGTGGCTGCTAAGGCTTTACCTATTATTTCTAGTACTTTCTTAAATCTTTTGAAAAAAAACCCCAGTTACTTGAGATACTAAGAATATTTATCCAAACTAGAAATACAGAAGAAAACACATTGTATAAGGGCAGTACCACTGTCTCCCTGTTCTCCCAATTCTAAGTTATTCTGAGATGCCTAAAGGCAGCTTTCTGGAAAAGCTGAGGTACACAGTGGTACCTTATATTAAGGTACCTCCTAAAAGTAAGTTTTCAGAACATCATTTAAGGACATTGAAATGATTTGTAAAATCATATACACAAAACAAAAAGCACAAAGTAAATTGGTCTGACAATGGTTAAAAGACTGCTTGCTTATTTAGCCAAAGGGGTTGGTTTTTTTCTGTAATTTGAATGTGTAGCATCTACATTGTATCCTCCATGAATCAAAAAGGAAACATTTACACAGCCTCAACTTACATGAATCCATCAACCAAAGAATTGGGAACTTAATTATTCATTGCTGGTTACGGTCATCACTCCTGACACAAATTATGTATTTCTAGTTACATAATGCTCCTTTGAAAAGCAAGATGCCAATGAATTTGACTGCATTAATTTTTTCACATTTCTGATTTCCAGAGTAATTGGCCTTCTCAGGGGAAAGGATATACACCTTTATCTTTTAACCAGGCCTTCCTTTCTGTTTTTCTCTGCATACTCCAGAAATAAATGTTTTCTTTCAGTATCATATGGCCCAATAATAAAGAGTGTTTTTTAAAAACTAAGTCAGGTTTCAGACATCCTCCATAGAAAATTCAGGCCTTGCTAGAACTCATGGCAGTTCAACAGTTTCAATCACATATAACCCTTTTTCTGTCCTCTCTGTCTGGTATAATGCTTAATCCTAAAAGTGTCTAGGCTTCCATGACAGTTTCAGTGGTAAATACCATACTAAGTTTTCCAAGTCCACTGATTCATATAAATGTAGAGCCTTAAACAAAGATAATGTTACCAATAATGTAGAGGCATTGCAGATGATTAGTTACCTTGTAGTTACTAAGTTAATGGTTTACAATAGTCAGCACACTCATCTCAATTTCTAACAGGTGAACCCTTCCCCACCTTTTTGCTTTGCAATTTTAACTAAGAGATCAAATACACGACAACATCTCTCAAACGACACTGATTTTCAAACACTTTGAAGGTATTTTTGAATATACCTGTGAGGAGAAAACAGATATCAGTACCTGACAAGCCGGAGCTCAGGAAACCATCAAGATCTGGAAGCCTCTAAAAGTGTCAGGATGCCTCATTTATAACACTTGGCCTATTCAGAAGGCCAATGAGGGCATTTTTTAGGACTGCTTTGCACGTGAACGCAGTATGACAAGAAAATACACTTGTTCAGGTTTGATTCCTGCCTACATCTCATGGGCTTTGTCACAAATATATTGAGATTTCAGTCTGAAGTGTTTGCTGGCCTGGGAGGGCCAGGGTGGCTTAAGGCTTAAGTACTATTTGCAATCAAATTAATGTATTTAATATTTACCATAGCATCAGACGCTGAACTAAGCACTAACCAGCTAATTAACTCATGCATAAGATAGATCCCCATGTTCCCAGTGAAAGAAGGGCATAGACTAATTTTTCTGTATGTTCCTGTGCCATGTAATTCAGTGCTACAGTCTCTGTTCCTCAAAAGGGAAAAGTAAGAGAGGCTTTTATTTTATCTTTTCTGCCTTCATATTATATATCTGCAGCATCCCCTCATTGTTAATGCAGGAATGTTTGATTACCCAAGACAGCCCTAAAATGAATGTGGATTTTATGCACCAGACAAGCAGATACACAGTTGTTCCGTTTACATTCCTTCAGTCAGTCATTTCTAATTTCTTTTCACTTAGCTTTCAGAAATGCAATCAGAACATTACAAAACTCAGTTCTTTTTGAAAACACTATCAATTTTTAATCTTGTCAAGGTGAGAGTATGACACAGTTTCTGTCAGAAGTCACAGTTAAGTATTCATTGAAAACTCCAATGAACTCTGCAAGGGAATATGGCATTTAGTTCCCACTGCTGTTTTGTTTCTCACATCCTCACGTTGAACAAAACCAGTTACTGTCAGCTTTTCAAAGTAGTGACTAAAAACACCAACCAGTCTAAATATTTATGACTGTAGCTATTCTGGGACAACAGCAGCAAGGAAATCCAAATGAGAAGGGTTCATAATTCCACCTGTTCAACAAAGCAAAACATCCAAGTATGTATTAGTTTGCTGTTCAAAGGAAGCTTTTCACTAAAAATACTTCACCAATTGCATATGTTTCCTACATCTGTCTGAACTCTAGTTAGGATTTCACCTGTTACTAACTGAATATAGCGACTGAAGTCCTCTGGGTTCACCTTGAGCAACTTGAAAATCTGAGTATTGCAATAGATGAAACAATCAAATCAATACAGCTAAATACCCCCTCTGCAGAATAACTACACAAATATTGCTGTTCTTTTTTGTCACTTTCTATGAGGAATCTCCACAAAGATGTGTATTGACAACAAACCAATCAATCCCATCAAACGAATGTTTTTCCAATAAATGCCCTCTATTCCCTTAGAGCACAAACCCACCTGCTACATGGTTAAAAGGCAGCTTAAAAAAAAAAGAGACCTGCCCCCCTCAAACAACCCAAAACCTCTAAACCATCCCAACCTCATGTTACGATTTTAAAAGAGGGTAACTCATGATACGCCACATTTTCCCTAAAAGTTTCCCTAGCACACTGTACTTTGACATGAACTTATCCCTTTTTTCTCATCACAGAAATCATACCAATACCAAAGAATGTTTCAGAACACTACTAAGAAAGAAACTCCACAGTCTTAGAAGACAGACTATACTGAAGTCTTAGTTATTATCACATAAAAAAAAAGTTCAACTGATCTCACAAGTGTTCAGAAAGGTAATTCCACATCAGTACAGGATGGCAAAATCCCACTGTGAGACTTCCTAGAGACAGAAAGAGTTGCTATATCACTCCCACATTCTCCTGTAAGAGCAGAGTATGTTTCTTTCACAAAGAGAGTAAATATTAAAATGGTAAGATGTTCTTCACCGTGATGGCTTTCACCTGTATCACACAGCACTTCACCAGCTGAGTCTATCAATGAAGCAACACACAAAGTAGTGTGCTGCTACTCTGAGCTCAGGACTGAGTTCAGGAAAGGCTGCCTTGGATCTACTACTTTTCCAGTGCAATATCACTCTTAAAAGGTTTTATATATGTAAGTTAATTCAATGCAATGACACTAGCATGTCTTCAGATACGGCGCCACCAGATTCTAAAAGATGCAGACTTCTACCTCACCTTCAAAGTTTCAGTTTTGGCACAACAAACTTATTCATGAACACCTTCTTGATCGTTGGATTTTCCTGTACACACTCAGCCTGCGCTCATTTTGGTTTCAATATTTTTACCACCTTCATAGAAAAATCTGCTTTTTGTCACATGAACTATTTTTTTGTGTGAGCTGATTCAACGGGGCTATGTCAGTTAGCTTAGCTTTGCCCTGTTTTCTACCTGGAATTCATACACTACCTTTTAGTCTCCACTCCACTTCTAATTAAAAAAAAAAAAAAAAAATCCCATTTATATTTTATTTTTTAAAAAATTCCATTTAAAATTTAATTTTAAAATTCCCATTTAAAATTTTAAGTGCTGAGACCACTTCCACTTATGTAGAAACCATCCATCCTTCAGGCTCATTTTGAGAAGCTCAATACAGAGAGGGGAAGATCTTGAGATTTTGGAAAATAAATCATCTGCATAAATATAAATGGAAAATCAGAGTCAAAGCAGTAATATTAAAGAGGAACACCAATGCTTTAAAGCCAAGCTCAAACAGAACAGGAACTCCTTTTCCTTTTAGAACGATCGGATTAGAAAATGCTAAAAAAACCACAGGCAAGCACATCCCCTCCCCATTATTTTTCACAAACAATTGTTTACAACTTAATCTCTTCTATAGCATTATCTAACTTTAATAATGGCCAACATTCAGTCTTTACATTCCCTCTGATGAAAAACTGCTTATCATTTGTGTCTTTTTCCTTTATTAGATTTCAGATCGCAATGTGCTTTACCTTTAACAAAGAAACAAGAAAAAAATGCTTTGTTCCTGTGGTGGCCTAAAATAACATAAGGCCTTAATACAATTCCAAAATATTTAAATGTATATGCAATTGAAGATGATAGCACATAATCACACACATTTATTTTCATTTTTTTGAAAGCTATGCCAGGCATGAACAAAATTACTAAAAGAAAATATCCCCAAGAGCAAATGTCACTCCACAGACTATAGATATATTAATATAAATATGTTCCTCCTCGAAACACATTCCAAACTGAACTTATAGCTCAATAAGGAAGACATATTTCCATCTTAAAGTTATCAGTAAATATTTTACTAGCAGCCTCTTGGCACATTTTCAACTCTGAATCAACATTTACATGCACTTTTCAGCAATCTGCTTCCACATATAAGTGAAGGATCCTAAAATACATTTTCACACCAGAGTTTGGATTGCAATCTCATAAGGCCAAACTACACGTACTACCTTAGATCTACATACAATCAGACAAGGCAGTAACAGTCTTTCTGGGTACTTACAGTCCCTTACGTGATAGTGATAGGATACATGTTTCAAGAGGATAATCCAAGGAATGTTTCTGTACAGCTTGCTTCCCTGTTAATTGAATGTTTCCTTGTACTACCTCATGAGAAACAAAATCCTGCTCAAGTTGCTTAGGTAGAAATTTCTAATAAATTGTGGATCCCTGCGTGTCCCAATATCTGCTGAAATACTGTTCTTACATTTAAAGAAAACTTTTTGTAAACATAATAAAAAAAAAGTAAATAGGAAAATATTAACTCATTTGCAGACATCTCATTCACACTATAGATGCTATGTTACATTAATTTCTTATTCACTTGATCTCCTGATTCTTTCTCCTTTTGGGAGACTTGACTTAAGGGAACTTGTATTTTGCTATCCCTGATTTCAGTTCTATACAAGTTGTTTTACAGCCACCCCGCTTTGCTCATTTAAGTTTTTTGTGAACTTGATTTTTCAGGTCTCTTAGGCACTACTGCCTGTGACGTCTTTCATTTAAAGCATATCCTCTGTACGCACTTCAGTAAAAGTCCTTCTATTTTAGGGCTGTGCATTGGAAATTCAGACTGAAGCTGCTGGCCAGCCTCAGTACTTAGTACTCAACTTCCACCCCTTCTCCCATTCTTCTAAGCCCCTTGCTCCTGCCAAAAGCCACCCTTCTGCTGACAGTCTGATCCATGCTGATCCCATGTGTTTAGGTCCTCTTACCTGAACTAAGTTTTCCACTAATGGCCACTTTTTGTCTTGTACCTGGTTCATAACCATGATATCCAACCCTGCAAAGTGAAGTTCAGCCATTGTTTGGCAAAACATAAAGGATCTCTTTAAAAACAACAAGAAGTAATGCATTTACTTACATAATTCAACTCGCTATGTAATTCATTGCATTATATAGCAAGTCAATTTGGCATCTATTTTAAGGACAATTAGAGGCTTTCTAGGCTATAAATTGCCACATACATCAGACAGTGTGTCACAGACAAATAAAACTCCCCACCATCTAAATTTATTTCATGTCAGAAAAATACTTTTTGCTGATCTATGTGTAGTACAGGGCTCTAGATGGCTTAAGGAGTCCTGGGTACCTCACTGCCTCTCAGCGCATGTCACCTTTCCAGGTGGAGTGGATGTCATTCCTTATGTGAACACTCTACCTGGAAGCAAGCCCTGTGGGTGAATCCGATATTCTCCAGGAGTAGACACAGTAATCGAGACATGGCTACAACTGGGCTGGGTTGTCGTTTTCTTTTGAAGACAGCTCTTATTTAGCACTAAGGTACTCGCTGCATCAACCATAGGAAACTTTCTTCACTAGATTCAAAGGGAGGCAAAAAGACAAAGGATTCTGTTTGTGAAGTTAATTCTTTTCACATCCCATTTTTAGCTATTGTTGTTTTTGCCATACAACTATCTTCAGATATATACATATGCATTAGAAGTGCATACAGAACATTCAAGAACCACTTCAAAAATACATATGGTGTAGATGTATGCACATCCTACTGATTGATTATTACACAACCCACACCATTCTAGTTGGAAGAGACCTTTGCTGGTCACATAGTTCCCCCTTCTGCTCAAAGCCCCTTGTCAACAATGAATTTTGACTTAACCACCCCTAAATTAAAAATTCAATAGAGTTAAGGGCAGAGACCATTGGATGATTATATCTAGATCAGAACATAATGCTGCAGTAAATGTTTGTACAAAGCTTAACTAAATGCCTAGGGATTCATATTCCAATTTTAATTTAATCAGAACGTAATGCTGAAGCACACATTTACAGCTACCTTTTCAGCTCAGCTCCTATTTTCACTAGAGCTCATTTATTTCTAAAAAAACCCCTCTGTGGTTTCATAAAAAACAATGTTAATGCTAAAAAGAAATATATAGTAATGAAAATCTGTGCTGGTTTTGGCTAGGGTAGAGTTAATTTTCTTCCCAGGGGCTGGTATGTGGCTGTGTTTTGGATTTGTGCTGAACACAGGGTTGATAATATAGAGATGGTTTTGTTATTGCTGAGCAGGACTTACACAGAGCCAAGGCCTTTTCTGCTTTTCATGCTGCCATGCTGGCAGGGAATTTAGGAGTGCACGGGCAGTTGGAAGGAGACCCATACAGGACAGATGACCCAAACTGACCAAAGGGATATTCCACATCCTATGAAATCACGCTGATCATATAAAGTGGGAGGAAGAAGGAGAAAGTGGAGGCCATTTGGAGTGATGGCATTTGTCTTCCCAAGTCACCGTGACACGTGACAGGGCTCTGCTCTCCTGGGGATGGCTGAACACCTTCCTGCTCATGGGAAAGAGTCAATGAATGCCTTGTTTTGCTTTGCTTGCATGTATGGCTTTTGCTTTACCTATTAAACTGTCTTAATCTCAACCCTTGAGCTTTCTATCTTTTGCCCTTCTGATTCTCTCCTCGATCCCACTGGTGAGGGAGTGAGGGAGTGGGTGAGTGGCTGTGTGGTTGCTGGCTGGGGTTAAAACATGACAACGTCTGAAATTTGGATTTTTTCTCCCTCTTGCAAGCTGCAAATCTATTCACATGCCTAGAGTGCACAGACCTGCAATGTTTGCTTTGCCACATTATATGAATACTTCAGCAGCTCTGTATACTATTTCCTGTAATTGTCGCTGTTGGAGATATCCCAGCAAGTTAAACTCATTTTCCTATTTTTAAGGGGTGAATATGAAGCTTGTACAAATCACCATGAATGTGATTACCAGTGCCAGTTTTGATGTGATTATATTACAGGTCTGACCAAAAGTCACTGGAAGGCTATCTCATCCCAAAGTATATTCTTGTGTAAGCTCAAATACAGTATAGAGCGTTCTCTGTACCAATTAGTCGTCCCCATGATGGCAGGTACTCACAATGCACAAGGTAGGAGAATAATTGTAAAAGGCCCTGCTTAATTCCATTAATTTAAAAGTTATTTGTAATAAATAACATAAGTAGCTACCACCAATAACTCATTAATACAAATAACATGAGGTATTAAACCAATTTGATGGCTCAGTTATGAAGGTAAGGATTATAGTTAAAAAATACCTATAAATAAAATAAATCACATTATTATACACACTAAAAAAGGTGTGAAAAGAAAAGGAATGGTTATTAGAAGATGAACAATCTCAGTCATTATAAAAGCAATTGCCATTGATCAATGTTTGATGTCCCCCATATCAGGACTCCTGGACCCAACTGCTAAATGCTCACATTACAACAAAACACTGCTGCAGGGGTGTGGGGATGAGATAGACAAGGAAGGAGAAAACATTACCATCCCTACCCAGTAGAAAAAAAAAAAAGAAACACTGAATACAAGTTCTTCTCTTATGCCCAAAGCTGAAGCAAACCGTTATTTGAGAAAGATTTTATTGCTGAGATGTATGTTAATTTGTATCACCTTCAAACACAAGACTTCTTTTTTTTCAGTCTGTTGATTCAGCTTCTTTTCAAAACCAAATTAAAATATAAATAAAACACATCCTATACAAGAAAAGGGATATGATTCTGGATACATCTCATTTTGATTTTTCTTTTACAGGCAGTATGACAAGCTCTCAGAATTTAATTTCCAACTGCCTGGTAGTAAGTGTCTTAATTTCTCAGCTCCCAAAGACAGTTATCTTTTCTGACTATTCTTTTCCTTTAAGAAGAAAATCTTTTCTTGTTTCCAAAATACATTGATGGGAGTGTCTTACCAGTTAAATCTTACAAATAATAATAGCAATAATTGTAAAAATCCCAGCAGGAAAATTAAAACCGCAAAAATTTTTATGATTCCCATACCTAAACCACAGTCTGATTAATGTGCTCATGCTTTGATCTACTTTTTTCAGCATCTGAGCTTTTGAATTGATACAATGAAAAATGATTCTTTGTTGAACCAAAGAATTGTTTGGTCAATCATGAAAGTTTGCTTTAGATTTAGCTTTGCTAACTTCTTCTTGTCATTGTTTTCATATAGTTTTACATATATATCTGAGTTAATTTGACCTATGTTCACCTGAGAAATACAGTATTTCACCTTTTTTGGCATGTCCAGATGCAGATCAGTGATGAGCAGCACCCCTCAAGGGTCAACTGGGACCAGTACTGTTTAATATCTCCATCAAAGGCCTGGACAGTGGGATCCAGTGCACCTCCAGCAGGTTTGCAGGGGACACCAAGCTGAGTGGTGTGTTTGACGTGCCTGAAGGACAGGATACCATCCAGAGGGACCTGGACAAGCTTGAGAAGTGGGCCCATGGGAATCCCACTTTATCAAGACCAAGTGTTAGGTCCTGCACGTGGATCAAGACAATCCCCGGTTTCATCTGGGGGGATGAACAGATCCAGAGCAGCCCTGCCGAGAAGGACTTGGGAGTGCTGGGGAATAAGAGGCTGGACATGACCCAGCAATGTGCACTCACAGCCCAGAGTGCCAAATGTGTCCTGGGCTGCATCCAAAGCAGCGTGGCCAGCAGGGCCTGGGAGGGGATTGTGCCCCTCTGCTCTGCTCTGGTGAGACCCCACCTGCAGTGCTGCATCAGCTCTGGGGTCCCAGCACAGGAAGGACCAGAGGACCTGATGGTTCGGGTCCAGAGGAGGGTTATAAAGACAATCAGAGGGATGGAGCACCTCTCTTATGAGGAAAGGCTGAGAGAGTTGGGGTTGTTCAAGCCTGGAGAAGAGAAGGCTCCAGGGAGACCTTATAGCAGCCTTCCAGTACCTAAGGAGGGCCTGCAAGAAAGATGGGGACAGATCACAGCAGGGCCTGTTGCAACAGGACGAGGGGTAATGGTTTGAAACTGAAGGAAGGTCAGTTAGGGTTAGATACAAGGAAGAAGTTTTTTTACAATGATGGTGGTAAAACACGGGCACAAGCTGCCCAAAGAAGTGGTGGATGTCCCACCCTTGGAAACATTCTTGACCAGGGTGAATGGGGTTCTGAGCAACCAGATCCTGTTGAAGCTGTTCCTGCTCATTGCAGGGAATTGGACTAGGTGACCTCTAAAGGCCCCTTCCAACCCAAACCATCCCATGATTCTATATAATATAGGGCTACCCATCAGCCTTTTACAGAAGCATTTTAGCATAGTGTTCCCATAGCATCTCAGCTGTTAAAGGAACTCATTGCAAAACAAACCCTGAACCCACAACACAACTGCAGGGAATTACTCTGTTACCAGCCTGTGTGGTGATATTACTATTTTTCTGGTCCTACTTCATTTTACACTTCTTTCAGTGTGAGGGCTGGCACACCTTTCAGACACACACTCTCTATTCCATTTAAGCTTGTTCCTACCCCAACATTTATCTAGAAATAATCAGCCGAACACTATTTTTTCCAATCTCTTATACAAAAGCATTTTAAAAACAAGTGAATGCCTTGTAACTAACAACATTAAAACATTCTGAACACAATTCAGCCCCTTGCCTCTGTTGCTTGTCAGATGCCCCGATATCTCGTTAATGCATATTTTCCTAAGCATAACGTGCTGCATGCTTCACACAAAGCATGTGTGGCTCAACAAAACCTCCTTTGGCACAAAACATTTCTTCCTTCCCACACTCTGCAATTGAACTAATATTTTTATGCAGTCCCAAAATGGAAAAGTCTTTTTAGCACTTAAGATATTAAAATTCACTACTATCATTAGATTTGCTGGTAGTGTATATGCAATAATAATTCCAGCTTTTTACTGAATGGACAGTAGGATATGAAGAAAAAAAGAGGACCTATTTTACTAAGTAGATTTATCAATGACGCATAAAACAAAAGAAAACTATAGGTGGGGACAAAAATGAGGAAACAGAAGAAATGGACAAACCTGGGAGGAGGTGATGGCCTAAGAGTCTGCTTCTCTTATTAGAATCAATAACAATGCCAAGTCAAGATCTCAGCTGCAGCTTACGGATGATGATGTGTGGAAATTACTTCTAATAAATGTAGGTTCAAACATGACTGAAAATAAGGCAGATGACATTTCTACTTTGAACTCCAAACCGCTGCAGACATTTTGGGTTTAGGTTTGGGGATCTTTGCAATTCTCATTTGATTAGAAGTCTGTGCAGCTAGAGGTACATTCAAGCTGTGTCGAGCCTTCTAACTGAAATTTCATAACTTCCCAAATCACAGGGATAACCACTACAAAACAGAGAAGATTAGATAGGGGAAAAAAGAGCAGCTATTGGAAAGGAGGTTATTAAACACAGTAGAATTCAAACCTGAATGACAAGGCAAGAAGTTACAAGGGGCCTTTTGTGAGGGTAGTGTTAGCTACACATTTACATACATTTGGGATTTGATACCATACCAGCTTTCAGAAGCACCACAAAAACGAGAGCAACATCTGTTTGTTTTCTGTATCACTGACGAGAGTCACCTTGACTTCTCATTATTTTGAGGGGGTTTTTTTTGGTGGTTTTTTTTTTTTTGGTATAGCCTTGAGGCTACTGTCAAAGAACGGACATGAGCTATTAAGAACAGAATACCAGATATGACAAACAAAACTGTCCTAGAGTGAGTGCTATAACAACATGGGTTTTCAAAACATTTTCCTTCTCCTTTTAGAGAATGTCTACTACAGTAAGAAGGAGGTATTACCAAGAGCATAAAGAATAAACACAGCCATTTTTCTGGGGGTTCAGGGCACATTGTTTCTGTCTCCCAAATTAACAAACATATAAACTAATAAAAAGAAATCAAAGGGAAAAAACCCTACTCATCCTTTAACTTTCAATACGCTCTATGCCTTAGAACTCAAGTTTCTCTTTCTAGTACCAACAGTGCATTTGTCATCTCATCAAAGAACTTACACCTCTGAGTACTTCTTATCAGTATGCATCTCATCAAAACAAGTGTTTACTATTATAAACAAAAAAATTATTATCACTGCAACAACTATTTAAAAGCTGCCAAGACATGATCAACAGTAACTAATTTTACATTTAGAAATCAAACTCTCATATGCATATTACCCACTGTCCTAATGACGTGCTTTCAAATACAGACTCCTTTTTAACGGAATTGCTTTTTTTGAAGTTAAACTCTCATGATTAAAAAGGTTTATTTCACTACCCAGTAAAAAACATATTTGAAAATGAAAAATTATTAGCAATTTTATGGCACACAGCACTTCAATATTTTGGTGCATAAACCCGTCATTAGCTTGCAGGGAAAAGAGGCACAGCTCTAACTGTACTTTGAATAACTTTAAATATTTGTTAACACACATACACACACACGACTTCTCAATGTATTTCATGCATCCAAGCCTCCCAAACAGGAATCTTCTTTTTCTCCAGCAGAATATAGAACGCATGCTCACACTGCCACTATGCCTTCCTGAGTCAGACATACGGCAGCAAAAATTTTACACTATCCTTGCCCTGAAAAGCTCTTCAACGTCTTTTTCACTAATTCAAAAAGACTCTGACAGAGAAAATGAATGGTGAAGAGGTAATACTTGCCAAGAAACCAGAGTTATTATTAAGCAGCCCTTCTCTGCCCGTCACATGGTACCTACAATCACAGAAGGATGGCTGGATGGGAAGACCATCTAACATGTAGGGATAGGGCAGGGGCAAGCAAGTAGATTTTAAAGTGCTGTTCATTTTCAAATTCTACTAACTTCTAAGACTTCAAAATCTTCACAAAATCCAGGAGAGGTAGAGAAGAGAATAAAAAAAAAAGAATAAAAAGAAGAATTTTTCATAGCAAGCTGTACCTCTCAAAGCTCAAGAAGGAATTAAGGTGATTAAAGTATGAAAATTCTCCAGTTTGCAGCACGTCAGTGGAGCTCCATCCTACTGTGAAGTACATGCAAAGATATATTAAACAGAAATGTGAATTCCCCAGGAAATAAATGTTACACTGTACATGGAGGTAACTTCAATGACAAAAGCCCCAAAGCCCCAGTAAATATTCACTGCAGGAACCAAAGGAAAAAGCACAAGGCAGGTCAAGAAAAGACGAGTTCAAAGGTTTTGGAGATCAGCAAAGAAACACATCACTCACTCAAATGTAAGCAAGAAAAGCAGCAGAAAGCAATCTGAAAAGGAGAATCACATGAGTTTGTTGACCCTGCAGCAACTGATACAGTCAGAATAGACATGAAGAATGAGAATTGAAGAACTGTAGCTTAGAATGTCACCAATTTCCTGTTTTCTTGTGCTTTACAAATATGGATGAGGCCACCAAGGTCTTGCTTGTGCTCCCACAGAGAACCTGGTCTGTGCCCAGAACCAAGAGGTGGAAGGTTAATGTACTGACTTTCAGCACTGGCTCACCACTTCCATGCAAACCTTCACAGGTCTCATTTGAATAGCTTTGTGTCTAGCTGAGCTAGTGCTAGTTAAAATGTGCCAAAACCAATTAGTGAATAAAGATGCTGCTATAGCAACGGCATCTAATTTTCCAATTAGTAATAATTGCTGAAACACCTGCCATAAAACATAAATACATTTGGATTGGGGGTCTCTGAAATGAACTTTGCTTTAAAAGTTCTTTTCTTTCTTGTTTTTTTAAGTTGACCTTTATCATGATAATGAAAGGGAAGAAAGTGCCAGTTCTCTTTTTGCTGTAACATAATACAAATAGACAAAGTATTATTTATTTTTAAGGGAGCCCCAAGAATGCGTCCTGAAGTCTTAAACTAATTAACTGCGCTGTGCTTAGAGATTCCCAGGCAGGAAAAAAAAAAATCCAGATGGCACTCAGTTTACAAAGCAGAGCAGTGCAATGAATGCAATATTGAAATGCCACCTGTAGGATGCAAATGCTCCGATTCACAGAGGTAAAGGCAAAGCAGGAGTAGCAGGGCCATGGTACATTGAGTGCCATGGTACACAGCAGTGCTACAGGACACAACTGTGCCATCGGGCAACACACAAACCACCGTGCTCACCCTAGACAGGTTCTGAACTCTGAACACGTACTTTTTACATCTAATTTTGAGTACAGCTGTACTGTCCAGTTCCAGTCCCAAATGGAAATGGGACTCACATTTGCTCTGTGTTACACCTAGGAGATTTTTAGCACCCTTCTGTATCAGCCACCACCCACCCACACATTGGACTGAAGCCAGTAATCTAATGCTGATTTCCACTCTTAGACAACACCACATGAGAGTGCACATGGTCTTCCAGTACTTCAATTTTCTGTATTTCAAACATTTACCCTCTCTCTCCACCTGTGCAGACACTAAACCCCAGGGCAACTATACAATCAAGTACTTACAGGTTTCAGTGAGGAAAAAGAAAGTGTGCCAATTTTTCCTCTGCAGTGAAATGATTGATCATACGACGACAGAGCATTTCAGCAATTCAGACAGCAAAAGACCAGCCATGTACTAATTCCCTGCTTTAAGAGCCTAAAATCACCCATAAGGATTCTCACTTAGGCCTCTTCAGAGACCCTAATCAGAGTGAACATAAGCAGTTAATCAGGAAGGCAAGTTTCCCAACAAACGTAATAAATTCCCAAATGGCCAAGCCCAGCAGTGCTTCTTGAAACAGCAGCAGCAGTAACTGCAGCAAACAGATGTTGTTGTTTCACAAAGATAAGTTTTAACAAACACTTAAAGACATGATTCAAAAATATTATTTTATATCACAACAGAGCTTTAACTTTTTTAAAAATTATTATTATTTGAACAGGAAAGGAGAACAACAGTGATAAATAACAAATTTACACTTTTAGCAATGTACACTGCTCATTGCATTTACATTTGTAAACTGGTTATGCCATCTGTTGGGACCAACAGAAACGATCTGTAGATTTTTTTTTTTCCTGGGGGCTTTTTAGCTTATCAAAAATAAGCTGCTTTTGGTTGTTTAAAAAAATGACCTAAGTAACTTTTTACAGAAGTGCCCTCTCACTTACATGTTACTGCATTGTGCTTCAGAGTTTCAATAACGTGTTAACTTCAATAATTTACATAAAATCATGCCGCTTTCCCAATTATTACGCCTGACCCCTAAAGGGGCATCTTTGGATAGAGGGACTTACCTAAAAATTACTATTTCATTAAGCAAGTCCCTTCACCTTTGAAAGGTGCTGTCACAACAACAAATACATTTTGAGACAGTTTGTGATAAAGGCTCTTCCAGCATTATGAATTATGCTCACACTCCAAATGCTTAGAAATAAGATATGCTCAGAAATAAGATATGCTCCTTTTATATGTTTAAACCATACTAAAGCACATAAGGTGCCATGGAAGCTATTGGAAATCTTACCATAGAAATGAATGCAAAATTGTGTCAAGCCTGAAGAAAAGCCTTAGTGGTTCCATTAAACAGCATAAGGGGTTAGTTTTTTTCCTTGATTTATTTCAGCCTCTGCAGAACTGGCTTTTCATCCTGATAGCACCTTCTAGCACTTCTATAAGCCAAGAGAACATGCAGACTAAAAAACAAACCAACCAACCCTCTGAAGAGCCAACTAACCAAAACCATCCTATTTGTTATTACACAGCAACAGAATACTCTACACTTCAATTATAGTTTACGACCAGCTTTCCATTGAAGGCCTTCTTCCTGTATTTCTAAATCAGGCAGGAAATTCAGTGTGCTTGAAATGCCAGAAGAACTCCTTTAACCCATCTTTTTCTGGCAGTTTTTAAAATCATTGTATTTATGAGATTATTTTGGGCAGTAAAAGAACAGAAATGTTTTCTGAACTTTCACACTAGTGCAGGACATAAGCTCACTTGCTTCATGCATTGGTAATCTCATTGACACCCATAAAACTATTCATGCTTTGAAAATTAAGTGATGAAGTATGTTCTCACATTTTTTTCCTGGGCTGGACCTCTAGGTAATAGGCTTAACACACTGAACATCACTGCTTTTACATGATGGACTCTGTTCTAAAACAACTCAAGAAGTCAAGCATGCTGTTTATCTCTGGTCTTTTTGAGCATGTTATTCTTTCAGGGGGACAAGTACGAATGTTGGGAAACTTGCCTTCCAAAAATGCCCAGGCTAGCATGAGAACTGAAGGGGGTAGAAGATAAGAAATTACTTCACAAAAGGACAGACCTACAAAGAACTGACAACGGGCTACACTGCAGGGAATGAGCTGAGTTAAGGTTTGTACTGTGAATTAAGATTTAATGAGTCCCTGGGCAAGTTTTATCAAAGAAACTAAAGGGGAAAAAAAAAAGAAGACTGCTTGATCATGGATTAGCGAAATGAAAATGCTACGTATGTTAAAAATAAAATCTATCCAAGACAGAGTGACCTTGAACATTTAGCTACAGCATCAGCCATCAGGAAGTATTCTGTTGTTTCAAGGTAATGATGAACTGGCTGCAATGAAAATAAAACTACATTGTGAGAGTATTGCCAAATCAGAGCGGCATATTCGTAATATGCGATTTCTGATAATAAGAGATTGCAAATAGGCTTTTTTTCCTTATGGAAAGGTTTAAAAAAAAGGGAACAGCTTTCTAAAACAACAAAAATAATCAATGAAATGTACAAAATTACTAATAGAATCTTTTTTTTCCTTATACCTCCACAGAGACAGTAATCTTTAATTAGATGGGCACCATATCACACCCAACACACAAATACAACTATCAAGGATAATTGTCTAAATGATGGTAAGAGTTCAGTGCACAAAGTGATTTTTTTCCTTTGATAACTACACTGAGGAACTGGTTTTCAGGACAGAGCAAATAGAATTTATGGACTGATGCAGATATATCATAGGCATAAAGTGGTCATTTGGACTAAACATTTCAATCAGTTTGTCACAGAAGTAATTCCATTTCCTATTTCCAACTGATGATAATTTTAAATGTAATTGATAGTAAATAATTTGTGGAGCTAGGAACTAGAGGTCTCAAAATCATAAATACGAGACCATTTTTCAACAGTTTTTATTCTGTATTAGACATAAATTGACACAGAGAACAGTGGAGAACATTCTGCTCTCAACAAACTGAAGTCATCCATGTAAGACATAATCATGGCCCAGATTTCAAGTACCATAATTGCTGATTAAGAACACAGCTACCGAGGAGAAAAAGCATGATCCACTGTCTTCTGCAAGAGCTCATTGAATATTGCACATTTCACAAAATAACAGCAAAAATGGCAATTTTACTCTCTTTAAGAGGCGTAATGTTCCTCTGTAAAAGTGCAGGACAAAAAGTTCTCTATGGCAAGGCAAGAAATTTCAAGAAACTTAATTCTTCTAACTAGGGTCATAATCCAAGGCAAGGCCAGAGGCATAAACCTGATGAGACACATTACACCTTTTCCCCGTGATTTGATGGAAGCCATAGGAACCCTTCCACGCTCAGGTCCAGATTAGACAGATCAGGCTCAATCCCCTCTTCTATTCCCCAGCAAAAATCATTAAGTTGCAATCACGTCCTTAGCACTGGCAAGAATTTAAGGCGGTAAAAACATTTTCATAAGCAAAGTATTCTGTAGTTTTAAGGGAAGATCTCCCACAAATTATTATGGAAAAGTAGATTTGAAAAATGTACAATATAAGCAACAAAGCTGTCAGAATCTCCACTTTTTCCACCCTCAGGATTTAGGTTTTTTTTAGAAATAAGACCCTAAGGGATTAGCTCCCTTCTGCATTGAACAAATACAGGATTTCAACATTGGTGAAGCTACTTTTCTGTTGTATAAACAAGATATTTACTAGGTGATAGTATAGCTAGTTGCCATAGCTAGAGAAGAGCAATGCATTGAAAACACCTATCTACAAACAGCATAAAAAAGAAGTAATAAAGAAAGCAGACATCTTCATAATTTCATGTGAAACACTACCATCAGACTACATCTCTTAAATGCTGTAATTTTTTTTCCTCTTCATCTGCACTTACTTGAAACAGCTGAAAAAAATGCTCATTTTTATTTCCTGTGAGACCCATGGTCAATAAGTAAAGACTTCAAGATCCCCACGGGATATGGGCTACTAAAAATAGCAAAAAAAGAGCCCTTCCCTAAAATGATACCATCTCAATAACAGGAACATATTTACACTTTTTCTCTATTCAGGACAGATATTATCAAGTGAATAAAACTTGCCTAATTCTACTCACTCAATGCTAGAAAAATACTTTTTGATGCAGTCTTCAAAAGTCACAAAACACTCACACATCAATAGAGGCAGTAAATTGTGGCCCTGATCAAAGCAATTTGGATTTTGGCTTCACCTTTTGCATTCTCCTTCTTTTCACAATGCAGCTGATAGCAGCTGCCCTTTGTTTCAATAACTTTTGGGTACATGTTCCCTATCAATCAACACAAAGACTTATTAAAGACAAACAAAGTGGAAGAAAATCCAAGCAACATGAGAGAAATTCTGATCCAATGATGCCAGCAGCAAAACTTCTATTTCTGTGTGACCAGCGCATCGTCTCCAGGCAATTCCCCAGAGAGGGCTAAAGTGGTCTAATGGTTTCAGCTCAAGTCAGAAAATTTGCAGAACTGCCAGATTTCAGGTACGACCCCGAGCAAGTCACACAGCTGCTCTCAATTTTCTCATTTGTAACACACAGATAACGAATCTGGCAAATGTACACTGCCATAAAATAGCTAAGCGTGACTATTGATTTTTGCCTTATAAAAGGCAACAATACAGAGCTCAACTTAAGAACATTGTATCCCAGAGCTAGTAAGCAGGAGAATCTGGGAGGAGGATGATTGTCTACTTTTATAATTATTGATTTTTATAGGGTACATATCACTTTATTACCTTGACACTCTTTAAATATGGAGCTTCTTAAGGAATTAACAAACCAAATACAAAAAGAAATGGACCTTGCAAAAATGCCAGCAGCAGATCTGCTTTAAATGATAAAAATGAAAGAAATGCTATTAGGTAGGCTAAATGTCAGAGACTCCTGAGATTTTAAACTTAATTAGAGGAAGACTTTGTTTTAGTAACATTCTGAATGTGAGAGAATTCATAGTTGGCTGTATATCTGCGAAGAACAATCACCACAGATTTCTAAATTCTATAAATGCAAAAAACTGAAAGAGGCTTTTCTGTGTATATCCTGTTGGGGAGATCTGTGAAGTACAGCTAAGCACCCTCGCAATATGTATATATATAAAACACAGAAACTACTTCTGGAGTTTCTCCTAAAAGCTAACACGGTTTGGTTCTTAGTTGTTTGCCACCAGGACTTTAATCCTGCAAGCTCCACTCAGAAGGCCCAGGTGCCCTGTCCACGCAGGAGAAAAAATGAACTGATCAAGAGATAAACTTTTTTTCCCCCATGGAAACTAAGCTATAAATCCACACAACAATTTCTTTTACAATAGATATTTTTTTTAAAGCCTGCTGAAATGTGCTCCCAGCTCCACTCTGCTCCAGCTCCTCACTGCTCCCTGCCCTGCATAATTTAAATCATGGGCAGTAATTGCCACTGTAGCTGAGCCAGAACCTGGCAAGGAACAGATGAAAAAGGAAGGGATCATAACCTTTTTGACCAGCTTTTTCAGGAGAGAAATCATGATGCTGCTATGTACTGGCAAATATAAAACACCTTTATTGCAAAACATCAGGAAGGTTGCTGCAACTACCATACCGATCGTAAAAAATACCAGCAACTCTGACATGTTATATCTCTCTGTGGCAAGCCAAGGATCAACAGGGCTTGCCACCTCATGGACAAACAGTAAAATACGGACTCTGGGTATATTCATGGCTGGTAGCAACTGGAAGCGGGATTAGAGGCTTTCAGATGAAAATTTGTTCTGTTCAGATGAACAGGATTTGTAGTCTTCCACAACAATACTGAATATTGATTACAGCTACATGTACTTGGATCTAGCGCTTTCAAATCCCTTGCAAATAAGAGAAAAATTCTGTCTTCCTGAACACACTTGTTTGTTTCAATAGAAGAGGTAGAGTTAATAAGGAAAAGGAAAAAAAGGAGAGGGACCATTATCTAGCTTTCTGGACCAATGATGTTTATAATGTGCAATTTACAGAGCAAGTTTACTTGCATACAGCTCAACAGAAGTAAAAATCTATACCAATGCAGAAACTCATTTTCAAATACACAACACCACAGCTCATCACAAACTACATTTTTCAGAGAAACTAACATGCATGATTATTGAATACCAGGATAGAGCACGTGGTGAGAGTTCCTCTCCCTCCTCACACACCAATGTTTAGTAGCACCTTTTTTCTTTCAGTCTAATGTAATTTGTGAGGCGTCAATCAACTGGCTCCAGGTTCCCTACCCTTGTCCTAAGAAGGTCCAGAACCTGACCTGCTTCTCATTCCAGTCAGAGACTGCATAAAAAACATATGTTCAATCTCTTGCTTTTCTTCTCAACCTGTGACTAGATTCTTTGAAAAATCCCTTGCTAAACAGGGAATATCTGCCATTTATCTTAAAGGGGGTATTAGCAGTAACTAGTTGCTAGTGCTGTTAACTAGCATGCTAGGTAAACTCTTAGATGAAATATGAAGGCTCAACCTGAGTCTTTAAAATGCCATTATTCAGAAAAGAATTAATTTGGAATAATTGGAAAGGGATTAGATTAACTTCAAATCCGAGTACCATTGTACAATAAGGATCAACAAAACATTTAACCATCTACCAATAAATCACACATTTTCTGGGAGGCAAACTAAATCGCCTCATTAGTCCCTGCCTTACCCAGGGTTCTCCCTCAAAAAACTGCGCAAATGTGTAATTTGGTACAATATTTGAGTAATATTTTGATTTGTATAAAAACTGGAGTAATAGAATCGAGAGCAAGTGAATGTAAACTGACAACTGTACTCTGTGACATAAATTAGCTGGAGTTACTGATTCATTCCCACTTCTAAAACTTCTTACTGAGTATGGTGTTTTTATTTCCCATAATCAATGGTTTTGTTTGTTCACTGTTTAAGAAGTGCAGTCTGGCTAGATACTGCCCCAGGCAGAGTAACTGTACTTACCAGAGATGGAATAAAAATATCCAATTTAGACTGCAAACCGTCTCTGTCTATAATGCATGTTAAAAACTCAAACGAATCTCAGATCAATAAAACTTAAACCAATTCTTAAATCGAAACTCTGCAGATCTTTTAAACTTACATTTATATTTTGACAGTTCACTGCACTTGGATGCACAATTTTCTTTAGCAGGTTTCAGCAGTTTGGAGATGGTTAGTGTGACAAATGGTTGAGTCTTCAAGAGATTGTGCTTTCAGCTCTTGCTCAGATTCAGATACGTGGAAGATGGCACTTTTTTTAAAAAAAAGACCCCTAGTAACTAATAAAGAAGCTTATCCCTCCCTGCTGAAATAATTACTCTAGATATTACATTTAAACCTTTCCTGCAGTATTTTTTCATACAGCACAATGTATTGCAACTCAGTGATCTTTCCTCTAATTTAAAAGTAAAAACAAGGACAAAATCATAGTAGGACCTAGATCTTACTTTTCAAGTAGAGTTTAATCATAAAAAAAACCCCAAAACAAACCAAAAAACCAAACCTACAAACAAAATACTTCACGGGGAAACCCACCAAGAAGAAAGGTGAAACAAATCTAGGGATCTCCTGACAAATTGAATAAAACACCTGCAGGTGAACAAGTCTGCAGACTTATTCTAATGGAAACAATATGTAGACAATTGCTCTTTCCCTCCTTATTTTACTCATTTAAGGCGACCTTAATGATGTGGATACATTACCTGAAACAGAAACTCCAGTTCTGAGCACAGCCAAACTATTGGCTATTAATCTTAGTTTCCTCCCTATTCCTCCACTTTCTTCATATATCCCAAGAACCATCTCATCAAAAGACAAAATGAAACCAGACTAGATATATGTGAATTAGTTCAGTTTCTGAGCACTTTTTTTCCTCTGAGAACAGAATCCAGCAGGCTAGCTGGATTTCGTGCCAACTGTATTTACGTTATTTACATGTTCACTATAGCTGCTGTCGATTCCACAAGTCACTTAGTATTCAAACACTAAAACATTTAAAAGTAATGAAACACACCAATGCAATTACAATGGCCAGTGAAAATACCTCAAATTCCATGTCCATACCATAATGGAAAAAAACAAGTCTCCTTACCTGACTCTAAGCTCTAGACACATTTCCTAAGGCTGACTCTAGACCAATATTTCTCATGAACTGCCCATCTCTCCTTCCTTCCCTCCTTTCTTTTCCTCCCTCCCTCCCATGGTTTTCTGCAACTTTCATGTCACCAGTATTATTAAGTTTGTCCCCAAATCGACATTTCAGCTCTTGGTAATGCTGAGAATTCCCTTTTTTTCCAGGCTTCGCATCCCTTACCCAGACTTAACATGTTTACTTTACCCTACCAGAAGGGCTGGGATGGCAAGCCTCTCCTCATTTCCCACTGAAAGCTGAGATACTGCTCTTAGATTCTCTCTGGTGCAAAACCTATAACTCATCTGATTTAGTTTCTAACCTCCTATTTCTTCAATTTTTCTATCAACTTCCTTGCTAAACTTTTTGGCTTCTCTTCAGCTTCTTCCATCACATAGCTGCATCTTCTTGTGGCACTAATGTTTGCAGGGGTTTTTGCCAGTCTGTTAGAACTACAAATTATACTTAACATTTTTTTTCCCCTCAACTGAATGTGACAAGCAGGAAAAAATATCTTAATAAAAATCAGCATAATCACGACAAATTAATCTGAATAGCATTTTTTCCAAGTGAGTTGCCAGCAAAAGTGGAAAAAAGATCATAGTCACAAGCCATCAGCCTGTACTGGAAGCAGAAATAACTCTCCTCCAATCCCATTTTGCAAAGAAATCCACATTAAGTGCTTTCTCATGCACTGAAAAATATAATACCAGGACTGGAGTATATGCTTCCTTTCTGTTTCTAAAACTCTCTGACACACTCTGCAGGTCACAAGGCGTCATGTCATCGTGTTACATACAGCCTAAGTGGAACAGAGGAAAGTGGATCAGGACCTGAGGGAAGGGAAAGCAGACTGTAAAGACTCTTTGAGTGGGGAAGAGAAAATAATAACAATTTTAAAAAGTAAACCACAGGTACAGCAGCTACAATTCAAGAGTTTGTTTGTCAAAGACCAAACATCCCACCTGCACAGGAATTTAAAGAGTTTAAGAGTTTACCCAAGTTTGTTATTTTACTGCTAGGTTAGGATACTGCCTTTCTTTTCCATGGTCATGGTCTCCTTGCCTTGGAGAAGCACTAGGATGGCAAGTGAGCCAGAGGTGAGGCAAAAGGGACCAGTGTAGTATGGGCACAGAGGCACTTGGAGGAGTACAAGAATGTCTGCCAGAGGAAAGAGGAGGAGGAAGGACATTCTCCAACTGCGAAGGACAGTGACCTCATCGCGGTGGCTCCTGCAAAAATGCTGAGAGCAGCCACGGCAACCCATGACCCTTGCAATTCACCAGTCTGCATAAAGACCAACTCCTTTTATCCCAGCAGAGCTTCCTGGAGCTCCTCCACCTCTTTAGCTGGCTGTACAGTAACAGAATTGAACAGAAAGTCTCTAGTTTTGCCACATATACCTGATGTCTACTCTCCCATGATCAAAGTGTCTGGAAAAGAAGGAAGCACAAAGGTGTGCAGCATGATGAAACTCACATGATTTAAAGGTTTGCATAATGGCAGAGCGAGCAAAGATGGTGAATCAAACTCCAGCACAGACTGAAGCTTACACTGAACTGAAGAAAACAGTGAATTTAAGTAAGTGTGGAGGGGGAGGGGAAATAAACCTCATGAAGCAGCCCCAACATTCAAATTAATTTTAAGCATTTCTGTGGAATAATTTCTGCATGTGATTTCCAACGCTAGTTAGCACATCGTAGGTGCTGCTAGAGTAAATATGTACTCTCACATGTAGGTGTGAATTTTATGACTACAGGCTACACCTCTGAACCTGCCACTGCTGCTTTCTTGAGAGGAGCTCTCCACCGTCACACCTGGCTCCCTGTCTATAAATGTTCTCTTCATATAAATGATGTTTGTTCTACATCTCAACAGGAGCGACTCCCCAGAAATAGGGAGCAAAGAAGTCAAAATATTTTCGATTTCTTTAGCAGTAAAGGAAAAAAACTTTCCAACATTTTACTTTACACTTCTAGCTTATCCAGCCCCTGAAAAGTAAGCTCTGCTACAAGCAGCAGAGCTGCTTAAAACATAGGAGCCCTTAAACTGAAGAATCAACCTGTACAGACATGAGTAGCACCCACTGATTCACCACTACTGATTTGCATTTCAGAAGGGCAAATTTCCAAATGACCAGTTGATATATGCAATTTATAAACATTTATTTTGGCCTGACATTTTCTAGATACGAGAATTGCTTTTTATGTCAAAAATACTTTGATAACATCTGCCAAACAGTGTGATTTCAGTCAAGATATCAGATAGAAAAACTGGTATAAAAAAGGCAGGTACAAGGTACCCTTGCGTTACAAGATTCCTTGTTAAAACCATTTTCCATACATATACTTCTTCCAGAAAGGAAACCTTGGCCATGATGTATCATTTACAATTTCAGAGGTAAGTTTATTGCAGGGAATCTTGGATTAAAAAAAAAAAAAAAAAAAGGAAAAAAATGAAAA